>NQII01001870.1:0-71320 GCA_002778355.1 Clitarchus hookeri
TGTGGTACGGACCAGAACCAGACGTTAATAATGGACAGAACGGATTTGAACTTTACTCTCGTTCCACAAAGGAAATGTAATAATATTTAGGTCAGTACGGTAAATAACCATGTAAATATGTTCGTAATTTCCCCTTGTCATACAAAAGTGTTATTAATTCTGTTAAGATAAAATTACGCTGGTAACTTTTTTAAGAGTAATGCAGTGATGTCAACTGACACACAAGATGGCGAATGTTGTTTAATTTGGCGAAATTTAAAAACATTTGGCGGGCAACGGAATTTTTAGCGAATTAAAATATAATTTTAATAAATTGGATTTTTACATTTCAAACTCAACCATTTTTAGCACGTTTCTGTTTTAAATCACAGTTTTTAATAAAGTTTGTTGATTTTTGCCACTTTTTTTTTGCATTTAGCAGAAATTTAGTGAATTTTATGTAAACATTCGGCAGATTTTCGAAATTAAGTGCATTTTGATATTTTATAATACAATACTTATATTGAATGATTGAGATATGTTTTTTAATCCAGTATTTAAGATATGCCCATTGTTCATTACAGGCAATCTGCTGAGTTTTTTTCAGTAGGTCCCATGAAAAACGAATAATAAAGGTTTCACTATTTGGTTTTATTAAAATAATCAGTATTTTTAAATTACTGATATGGCTGAAAAAAAAGTGATTTGTGAAATTTCTTTGTACCGTAAGCAACACACAAGAATGCAAAACTGTTTACAATATTTGCAAATGTTTGTTTCGAGAGGGGTACATCATCAAGGTCCTATAGTACCACAAACTTAAAACGGCGCATTTAATCTACGCACCATTTGAAGTGTTATGTTTTTTTTAAGAGTTTCATTGCTTAATGACATGCTTTTGGAGATTTTTTTTGTCTTATAAATATGCTTAACCTTGATATGTGGTTCCTAGATTAATCGTAATAGTTAGACCTGTCACTAAAATAATAAAAATGAAGACAATTAGAATTTTATTTAGGTAAATGTTTAAAAATTAAGTTTTTATTTTTTGAAACTTGCAATAATGTTATTTTTTCTTGTCAAGGCAGTATCGGTATTGGTATCGGCAGTATCGGTAAGTTTGTATCGGCAATATCGGAAAAGGCTCAAAAACCATATCGGCTCACCTCTAGTTGTCATTGCCATTTGCTGAGGGATTGTGGGAACAGACATTAATAGGGAGTACGGCTCTCGTAGCAGGGGGAAAGGGCAATCAATAGGCTTCAATACCTTGCTTACTGTTTTGAAGGATGTGACACACTTCGGGTTAATCTATTGGCTTCCTTTTGCTTCACATGAAAATGTATAAAAATATTTAAAAAGTGCCGTGTTGATATTTGTTGTGTGGTGTGATGTGAACACTGCTTTACAATTCCAGCAGCATTTTTGTAAAAATTTGGGTGCATACAAAAGTCGTCCTTACATTTTGTGGGAGTAAAATGTTATGTGGTATCAGCAGAATTGTGTTAAGTTAGCATTTAAAACAACACAATATCTAAATCAGAGCTTCTGTGAAACTAAAACTGAACAACAAATTAGTAGTTAGTTTATTGTATTCTTCATTCCATATAACTTCAGTAAATGTTGACAGTTTTCTATAAGAAGCGCTGCCACGATGTATCCCTCCACCACATCTGTTCTGTCGCTGAAGAAAACAATCTTTGTAAAAAAAACTACGAATCCAATGGCAGGCATTGGAAAACTGACGACTTCAGTCCAGTACTTAGGCTATTATAGCTGGTTGCCATTTCCAACTGTTTTATTTATTTATGATCACATAATATACTATTTAGGGTTCTTTTTATTTTATTGGTGGGGTTGGGAACTCAGTTTATCGTCTTTTGTGAGACGTGATGGTTTTGCGGTTCTTCTTATGACAGAATGGCGATTGGACTTTAACGTTGTTTTGAAGATGCAGTGAAACATTTTGTTCATACGAAAATTACATTCAATTTACTATAACTCCAAAGTTTTAACTTCATCAAAAGAACTAAATGCAATAAATGTGTGTCGCTGTTCATAGCAATGAAAGAAATACGTCAACACATGTTTTTTTTGTATAATGAGCTACACTAAAAAGGTTGTTTATTTAGGCAACATACATTTCAAAACCTCCTGCAGTAACAAAACCCAATAAATACGTTACTGTTACTACACATGTGCGAAATGCACAATGTAAATATTTTTAGCAAATTTAATTTCAGACATAAAAATCATTTGTGTCTCAATAAAATAAATGAGGGTAAAACAATGTTTTTTTAATGCCAAATACATTCCAAATATTCTAACAACTTAAAAAAAATGATTTACAAAAAAAAAAAANTCAGACATAAAAATCATTTGTGTCTCAATAAAATAAATGAGGGTAAAACAATGTTTTTTTAATGCCAAATACATTCAAAATATTCTAACAACTTAAAAAAAATGATTTACAAAAAAAAACAAACTTACTGCTTACTTCGTAATTCTTAAACATATGGCGAGCTTTGGTTGATCACTTCACTAAAATCGCTTTTGTTGGCCACTGATACGAAATAATTTATTTGTCTATTTACTAAGTTAACAAAACACGAGCTATTTCTTGAAACCTACAAATTTAAACTTCACAACGTTAATACTTTTTCGCTTGCGCTTCGTGATGGTCAAGGAAAATGGCAGACCACAGCATACAACAAACCATTTTATAAAAGCGGCAGACATGTGCCGATAATTAATTTCACTAGGAGACTGTTCTAAAACGTCACCTACGGCGAACTACATTTAATGAAATACGCAAATACAAAAATAATTAACTGCATATATAATATTCCGACACCACCAACAACGAATATTCTTGCATATTGATACCTTAATATTTCTAAATTGCTTTGAAACTCTATAACGCAGAAAAATTGTACATTATTCTATGAGCATAATTTTAACCATAAATGTTATATTTATCATTAAATTTCTACCTTAGAATTTTTATTTCTGATTACTATTTTCTTCTATAATCATTGCAAAGATCACCAACATAATAACACGCATCCTACAACCACCATAAGCTGACACAGTACTTTGCAAATTCACTGTTAACATGCTCTGTAGGTTGGTCACAATGTCTGACAAATTTTACTGAAGTTAGATGAAACAGACAATACTTACATATTTGTATTGGTTTATCCTGTTTATTTCCTATGGAGAAAAATAACTGAGTACACACTTGAAACTATATACAGGCAGTCCTTTTCATACACCCGAGATTCGTACAACTCACATTTCCATACATGACATATTATCACCTCTAAATCAACTTTCATACATACAGCAACCTGCCAACGTATTGATATAGCACTGCCATGTTGTCCAGCTTTCACGGATCACATGTTCTGAATGTTTAGATATGGTTGTCACATTGGCACAGTACAAATGAGTGAAACTTCTGTTAAAACAATATACAAATCTCTATAAAACTTTTAATTTTCACAATCTACAAAATAAAATGTTGCATTTGCTCAACAATTTTATAGAAAGTAGGATGCATATGTTATTACCTTATTTAGCACATAGTAATTACACTTAAATATGTATACAGGTGGTGAAAATAAACATTTCAGGTAAGAAAGTATCGCACATGTATATTTATTCAGGATTTTAAATGAAATACTTGTTAATAATAACATGTTTATTAATCAAATATATTTTCTTTCTAACAAAACATTTTTTATTCAGAACCAAAGCCCTCTTATTACATTTATGTATACGATTCAACTTGTATACATTCAATTTTCATTCACATTTTCAGGAAAACATCTTGTATTAAAGCAGAGGTTTGCCTGTACTGAGATTGATGTCAGTGAGGAAATAAAGTGTGACAGGCTCCCAGTGACCACCACATATCATGAACGTACATGTTACGGTGGCGAAGGATGCTACAGATTAGTTGATGAGTGATGTTTTCTGGTGCTAGCATCAAGGACGAACCAGATGCAGACACAAGCACAACAGACAGCCACAAGCCCTACACATCTCCTACTCGGGCACCCATCACACACACTGTGCCCAAAGCAGCTCGTGGCGTGCGCAAGAGAAATTTGTCCGGGCCTCCACTGGACCACACTGTCAAGAAACGTGAGTACTGCATATCTGCTCAGTTCTCACTACTTTCATTTGCTGCATTGTTAAGTTTATTGTCAAATGTGATTTAAAATAAAAATCACAAATTTTGTATTGTGTTTTGCATATCCAGACACCAATTTAAAATTTGTAAAAAGAAAAAAATATGTTATCAAATAAAACAGGCAAGCACATAGTGTGAATATTATTGCAGATGTACTATAAATACCTTATTATCCCGATTATAAGACTATTTTATTCTAATTTTTATTTCCAAAAAATTGAGGGTAGTCTTATTTTTACCTGTTAAAACATTGAAGTCAAGGTTTTTGTTTGAGTAATAGCAAGTTGATGCCAATGGTAGCAGGTTGATGGTGTACTGGCACGAGTATTCCTCTTAGAGACTAGGGAAACAGAGTTTCCTTAACGATCTCTTTAGCCTATTGACTGGGTCATATGGGCCGAGCTGGGATCTCTATGATCCTTTTGCAGTGGGAGGTGGTGTAGGGTAAAGTGTCATCTTGGTGTGTGTCTGTGTGGGGATGTAGTCTGTGGCTGCTGGGCGTGAGGCACCTAAGTCTAGTCGCCTCACTGCAGGCACCGACGTTGTGGTGGTATCGGGGGTAAGGGCAAAGTCCTATCAATCATTTGGCGTCTCTAGCAACATTACAAGCTGGGAGGTAAATCTCATTTTTGGTGATGCTTGAGCTCATAGCAGCTTGTTGAGAGGGTTCCCTGATTTTCCTTGGGAAGAGTTGAGTGAGCGAAGTTGCCAGCTACTGTCCTAATTTTCCCCAAGGTCTCGTAGCGTTTCCCACACAAGGCCTCTATAGCTCTCGGTAAGCGGCGAAACCAGCTTGTAGTCAAAGAGTTGTGACCTGAACCTCATCTGGCCTTTACCTCATGCAGTATCTCTGCTGCCGCCAACACCGTCGAAGAAGACGCCTACCTTCGTTTGGCCAGTCAACGTTACTAGGATAGTCAGGCCCCTAAACGCTACACCCGCTTATACTTCCACTAGGGTACCCACTCGTCCATCGCTCGCAAGCGTACCACCCAAAGCACATAGCTCAATCATAGAAGTGGCCAAGCTTAGCAATGTAGGCACCAGAAAAAACTCAGTGCAAGCGGCGACCGCTGCTTCACCATCGCCCAGGAGGGGAAGTACATCGGTCTCACCCTACAACTGCCATTCCCACTAAGGGTGAGCGACTAGGCGACAAAGTGTGATATGCTAGAAGAGTAAAACAAAATGACCAATGTAATAACTGGTGAAGACATCTTTCGCTAGTAGAGAGACTAGCTAGTGAGAGCTAAAGCTGGAGTGGGACCTCCATTGCGCCCTCTGTACTCTCCCTCAAAAGGGCCTTTCGAGAGCTGTGGCTAGCTAGGGGCGGCTGGTGCTGGCCGCATGGAGGGGGAAGCCTTTCCTGAGGTGCAGGGTGTGTGTTCTGTGCCTGTTGACCAAGGCAAGTCTAGCGAGGGAGCAGATCCACCCACTTGATTTTGAGCGCTGCATCGTTGGAAATGCATGCCTCTTAGGTGGCAATGGGTTTCCCTGGCTTGTGGAATAGACCAGCACAGAGGCAACACAACATGAGCAATGGCGCTCGGCGATACGTTGTACAAGGTGGGGAGCACCAGAGGCTGAGACTGTGTATATAACTGACAGCGCTCGTGGTGCGTCAATTGCCCCCTCCCTACTCCGCCTCCACCCGTGGACTGTCAGCTGACTCCAGCTGGAATAGAGCCAATTTTCAGTGGTGTTGCTAGGGTTTACGTGGTGCTGTATTATTTAGAGAAGTGGTAAAAGTTGCGTGATGTCCGGTGGTAACTAGCATCTGTGAGACAAGCTTATTCGATTTTACCTAGTGCATTCCATTTTAAGCAGTTTTTGTCGAGGTTTGGCAGCTATATATAAATTTCAAGATGTAGCAATACTCCTGCATATTTTTTAATGGTACGGACGTACATCATGTGGGCATCACCTTGCCAGTGAGGCTAACGAAGGTTGGGGTGTGTGTGTCTGGGTGCAGCAAGCCGGTTGTCGTGTCCAGGCAAGCTGGAGTCGGTAGGTGAGGAAGGAGGAGAGTTGCCAGAGGACGATAGCTGCTCGCTGGATGGCTTCAGTCCTGCACCCCGCCTGCCCCGCAAGAAGCCTGTCGTTGATTTGCACAAGCTGAGTGTTGCATTCGACAGCAGTGGTGAGTACTGGCATGTATTTACCTCTTATCTCCTGGGCACCAGCCCAATACTCTCTTTTAATGATGGGTCAAGACTCGAAAAATTGAGTACTGTCAAACCAACAAAGATTGACTTGTCATTCGAGTCAAGTTGTTTTATAGCAGCTAACGAGGTACTGAATGTGCAAGTCGAATCATGGTGCTTTTTATGTTACAAACAAATATTGGCACCTAACAGTCACTTTTCATGTTTTTGCGAATCAAAAATGTTATCTTGTTAAACCGCTAAAGTTGCATCGTAATGATAACAATTTGGCTATGTGCATTTAAGAAAACTTGAAAATCTTCAACTAAAACTTAGATACACGTTCCAAATGTAACCTAGACGCTGGTAAAACAACCCAGAACCGGGGGGGGTTATGTGTTTGTGTGCGTGTGCACTTTTTTTTTAATTTGTGTACCAAAATTTAAAAAAAAATGAACCTTTATATTCTGTGCTAATGCAGAAATAGATAACAATATTTTCATTCGTATTTCACTTTAGCATAAACACATTAAAATTTGGCCCTTTCAGTCTCATCATAAATAAGGTTTCCTTTGTATTTTTTATTTGTAACACTCTAGAAAAGCACAAAATGTCAATTTATTTTAAAAATCAATTTCATTCATAAGCCAAGAAGTAGTTTTAATCCAAACGTTTTTCCAGTGACATCCGTCTGATAAGTTTGGACACAGAAATACTAATGACTCAATGCCAATAATATCACTGTATTTGGAATTACAAAAAATAAATGTTATTGTGTTAAAGAATTTTTTCACATTTATATTACATAAATCCTAATTTTAATAATCAAAATACTCTGAATCAGGAATCGAGAATCGAAAATGAGGAATTAAACTTGGAATCAGAATCGCGGGGGAAAATGCTTACTCAACTCATCGTTATTTTTTATGTTGTTGTGCCATATCTAATTGCTGCAATGACATCATGTTATCATTTTGTCAAAACACAGTTACTTAGGCCTATATTGTTTTATGTAAAATAATTTTAACTTCCAATGTTTTTAGAATGATGTATTCTAAAATTTTTTTCTAGTTCGGTTTGGTGTCGGTAACTGGTGTCTTCCCACCTCTTTTTTTTTTTTGTTATACCAGGTGTAATCAAACAGTATTAAGATATGTTTTGAGAGATTTTTAGTAAGCATAGGTTTTCTTTTACTGCCAAATTGCATAAAAGAAAGTCTTGCCATTTCAATTTGCAACAATGATTTTTATGTAGCTATGTTTTGTTGTTATTTTCATATAGTTATAAAAAAAATGTTCTTGTAAGTTTTTACCTTATTCATTAAATTGTCTTGTTGACCATAAAGTTCCCTGGATTGTAAGTTCTGAATTAATAAGTTTGTTTGTACTGTATTTTCATTTGGCAGCTATACAGACAGGGAAAATGTCCTGTCCAGTTTTACTTGGAACCACAGTTAGTGTGCTGTTGGTAGCTTACTCTTACTGTCGCTCATTTATTAGTTTTTCCAGCAGGGTGATGGACTTCAACATTTTAAGGTCATTACCACTTTGTCTTTATTTCCTGTTTATAGATATGATTTTTGCAATTAAATGTACAATCCAAAGTACACACATTTTGTCAAATGATCAAAAGATTTGTTACATAATTATCTCTGGGCCTTCTCATTGAATGTCCTTATATCCTTCCAAATTATAATGTGGATGTCAAAACTGTTTTTACCCTTTTACTTTTTGTGCATGATTTTTTCCCATAATTTTTTTCTGTTGATTTCCAAGTACGTAGATGCCTCACGGTAAAGTGAGCACTTTTGAAAGCCCTGCCAAAGTTCTGCTTTCATGTCCATTATGTATCCTTCCACCACAGGTAAACAAACATTCCCATGGGAGTGTCATGTGATAGCCACCTTTAAAAATTAGTGTTTTACATTTTCATACTGGCAACATTTTTTGGATCCTTAGTAATGGGCTATATTATAACTAATTACTAG
This sequence comes from Clitarchus hookeri, assembly GCA_002778355.1. Lineage (NCBI taxonomy): Eukaryota > Metazoa > Arthropoda > Insecta > Phasmatodea > Phasmatidae > Clitarchus > Clitarchus hookeri. The sequence continues at coordinate 8,309 of NQII01001870.1, forward strand.
TGATGGGTTGAGTCTCGTAAAATCGAGTTGGGTCGAGTCGAGTCAACAAAGATCGACTCATGAATTGAGTAGAGTTTTTTTTACAGCAAACATCGAGCTACTGAACGTGCAAGTCGAGTCACAGTCTTTTTATTTTGCACCTAACAATTACCTTTTGTGTCTCATGAATCGATAATTTACATTACTAAACCACTAAAGTTGCACCGGAATGAAAACAATACCTCGGCTACATGCCTTGACGCTTGGTTGACGTTGACGCCAGTTATGCCAACGTGGTAAGAAAGTGTACTGGCCCAGTATCCTTCTAGAGACTAGGAAAACTGAGTCTCCTTAACGAGGATTTTAAGGGCGCTGTATGGGCCGAAGCGGTTGCACCCTGGGGGCATCTGGTCCTGGCTTACCAGAGTGCGTAGCTGGCTGGGCACTGAGAGTTAGGCTCTCTCTTTTATGGCCCGTCCAGTGATTGGACATTTAGGAATAGCTGCAAGTACACAGCTATGCACTGTCACTGATGTTACGTTATGTTCAGAGTACAAAAATAAAAGAATAGAGGATTACATTTTAGAGGATTTAGTTGGTGTTCTGTAGGTGTAGGCACGACCGTAGATTATGGTATAAAATTATGTAGCAGCATGGAGGGGGGGGGGACAGGTTCTGGTGTGGTCCGTCCAGGAAGGAATCTACTCTTCCTAGGGCCGTTGTCTCGGGGTAAACCCCTGCCGGAGTCCTATCGATCGATCAGTGCTGCCTATAGCGACTTGCGGAGCGGACCACCTGATCCCCCTCTGTGAGAAGTTGAGTGAGCGGCGCGACCAGCTACAGACCTGAACTGCCCCTCTGGGTTTACAGCGTTCCCCACGTAAGGACCATACGGCTCTCAGTAAGCGGTGTGACCAGCTTGTAGCCTGAGAGTTGTAGTGACTTAACGTGTTTATTCTCCTCAAGCCTCAGGAGCCTCGGAGAAAGGTTCTCTCTCCCCTTGCTCCCACAGTGGTGCTAGAGAACGGCATAACCAGCTAGCACCAGGCACCAAACATTGACAAGAGATGGGAGTGCCCTTCAGTGGGGACTTGGTTCGAATCTCTATCGTGGCGTTCGTGCGTGCACCATGAAATAGTTAAGTGGATATGCACACAGAAGGTAAAGCAGGTAAGGAAGGTGAAAGCGAAAGAGAATGATCAGACCAAAAAGAGGTTAACAGGTAGATATATGTTTTATTCTGTCAGAATTAATTTACCAGACATATCTCCGATCTGGGCCCGCTAACGTCTGATGGACGAGGGACCAAATTTGCCAAGCTGTTTGCGACAGGGCGGCAACAAGATATTGATCGAAGTTCAGCTCGAGAGCGACCACGGTACAAATATGCCTGGTGCGGACGAGGCACATGACCAACACTCGTGGTTAGGAGAAGGATCTGCGGCAATAGCATCTGCCTACTGTGTTGGGAAACACAAGTTCTGACAATAGTAACGTAACACGTAACTTGTCATTACTCTCTCATCTAATTACTGTTTTAAAAATATGTGTTAAAAAAATAACTGTTAGGTAATGAAAATTTTAAATGTGGACTGCTTGTCCGCCCGGTGGCATGCTTACAGACCAGCCTGAAAGATACCCTCCAATTCCACCCCTCTACCAGGTATATTTTTTTGTCAGCATCACTTGGCTGACATTACCATTTCAACCATAGTCATTCACTCGTTGGTGAGAGGGAAAATAGGTAGCTCTGTAAATTACTCACCCTGGTAAAGAATTATTTTTATTATTGGTAGAAACTAGTGATGGGTCGAGTCGAGTCGAACTTACAAAGATTGATACGTGATCCGTCATCTGAGTCAATTTTTTTTTCCCAGCAGGCATTGAACTAGTGAACGTGCAAATCGTCATGGTGTTTTTAGGTTATAAACAAATAAACAGTCACACCTAACAGTCACTTTTCATGACACGCGAATCAATAATTTTATGTTGCTAAACTGCTGAATTTGCACTGTGATATTAACTCTACTACATGCGTGACATTTGATTGTTATTTGTTATGTTCCGCAGCGATAAAGCCAAAAATTTGTGACACGTCGCCGCATCGTGTTACCGCCGGAGTGGTGGGCAACGGCGGCGCTGGCGGGAAACTGTTAAAAATATCTAGGTTCACGGGTACAGTCTTAGCATGACACAAATAGGTACATACAACCATACGACATATTTAAACACGTGACGCGTGCTGACATTTATTTAAAAACTACTTCGCCTCATCTTCATGTGTAATCACGTCACCCCAGGTGGGGTTTGAACCCTGAACGACTTGTTACCAGACCCTACCAGCACGCCCCTAGATGCGGGGTCACCCACGGACTCGTCAGCGAAGTTCGTTTCGCCTTTGTCAGACGTCACGCCAACCCTCCACATGTGATAAAAGCCAGCCAAGCGGCCCAGCTAAGTGCCTAAGCTTACGCCCCCAATGCAATCCCATATGACAGAGACGCCTGCTTTTGCCACTAATCGAGAGATGGCACAAGAGAGCGCAACTTCGACCATGGGAGGAGGAGCTAACCCCCGCCACCCTGCACCACAGAGAGCCCATGAGCATGTGGATTATATGTCCGTGCACAGCCGCAGAACGGCAGTTCATTCTCCACATCTCGCTCACCACCTCGTGTGCTGGAGCTCTCTGCTGTCATTGACATCCTCCAGTAGGACCACCACTACCTACCAGATATCTTCAAGACCTTCACCAGCAACCCCCGAAGAAGTCTTCACCCTTTTAACATCCACTATCCTTCTGGTAGTGCCAGCAGAGTCCCTTTTGGACAACAGTATTGAGTTAATTAGGGTCAGTTAGTATCATAGCTACCTAGCTGCATTTGCTCTTGTCTAGTTTAGACCCAAGTCCCCTTCACCTTGTTTATCGTAGTTTATTTCCTCACTGGAATAAACACGTTTTCTATTGAACCCATGAGTACTGACTGAGTGACTGTGACTTGTATCCCCGTAGACGTCTGCCCACCAGGGAAAAGCAGGAGACTGTGTCATTACAGCCCAATTGCTGAACCTAGAGTAGAACTGCGGGCTCCCTTAACTGGTTGCACGTACATTGCGAACACACCCATTAGACAACCACCCATGCTGTGCACCTGGTGTACATTATGGTAGAGCCCCAACCACTAGAAACTCAATCTACAAGGCAGCTAGTCAACCAGCCCAGCCAATTCACTCCATCCACTGCGCTGAACTGTTGCTGGAATGAGTGATAGACTGGTTCTGTAGGTCTGCCCACCTTTGGACCACACCCATGACGCTGTCTGACATCCAGGGTAAACCCACCGTTGTAACCACGCACTGAACTGTTGCCGGTTGGAGTAATCAGGTATGACTCTGGGTGGCTTGGCCCTGGCTGGCTCTACACTTAGCTAGGGATGTTCGTCATCTGCTCTTCCTTAGCGTGGCAGACTTTAGTTCCTACCTCTATGCCATACACCCATAGGAGTGGTGCCGAAGTGGCAAGCTAGGAAGGCAGCTACTGCCTCCAAATCAAACATGAGCTGTAACCCAGCCCCAACTGCCCTCTGCAGCATAACCCCCGGCAACGAGCTCAAGCCGCCCGACAACTGGAGACACCTCACCTCCTAGTCCCACCACACTTCCTATTTCAGCCACCCTGCAAGACCGCCGGTGAGTGGCACCAAGTCCTCGTTGACTTCCTTCAGGGGCTCCACGTCCCACTGGGTATAGCGAGCCCGTGGTTTCAGCACCGCAGGACCAGCGACCCTCCGCGGGCTACCATTAGCACCGCCAGCCACAGCACCGCCTTCGCCCAAGGACTGGGCACAATTTCCGGTCGGCTTCAGTTTCAACAGCGGCCAAGTCAGGAGCTACCCTGGGCCACGCCTAATGCAGGTAAACCAGTGGCTGTGTGCAAACCGGTAGTACGAAGGACAGTTAAGCCCACAGCAGACTTTGTGCCGTGCCTTCAAGCCACGCACCCTAGCTTATATACGAGCCGGGATCTGGCGAGCAGCCAATAAAGTCAGCCCAGTCATATCGCCAGTGTCTCTGACCGACACGCAAAACCTTGCCCGGTCGTGACGTCACTGTCTATCTGATGTCGTGCATCAATAGGTAGGTACTCACGTACATTTATGGTGCAAACTTGATTTTAACTATAAAAAAAAGTTATACGGAACTCGACTTGACTTTTTTACATCTAGACTCGACTCGACTCGACACGACACAAAGTTGTTGAAATCAAAATCGCCTTTCACTACTAATTATATAAAAATTTTGGTACGCAAACAAGGAATGTGTATACCTACATATATATATATTATATATAACATAATACATAATATGTATCATATATACGTATCAGGATTCACCAAACATTGTAAATACATGTTCAATTGTCTTTGGTGTAATATCAACATGATTTTTGCATGGAGTATTAATTTAAGTCAATAGTTAGATGTCTTCAGTATATAATTATACTACAGAAAGGTATATGTGACCTACCTTATCGCCAATAAATTACAGAAATGGTAACATTGGAGATAGTGTACCTTTCGGCAAGAGAAAATTCGATTTTTGACTGCCTTTTGATGGCCTCTTGTAGAAAAACCAGAAGTTTTTCAATGTAACATTATTTTATATTAATAAACTGACGTCTTCCGAGAAGTTTACGCAGCCTCTCTTATTGCCAATTAGTTACAAAAACTGTAACATTGGAGACAACTTACATTTTGCTGAGTGAAAATACAATTTTTAATAAATTTTTGCAAAAAAAATTAATGATGTGTTAATAATAATAATAAACAGGCATCTTCTGCTTACAATGATTCCACAAAAGGGTATCTTTCAAGCGAGAGCACAATGGCAAAACCAACATTTGATATTAGTATCTAGTCTTGTGCCAAAACATTTGGCTGTCTAGAGGCATGCTTATCTGTTTTTAGATAGGCCCTACATCCAGTACAGTGCTCACCAAGAGAAATGCAATGTGCAGCAATCCAAAAAATTGCAACTATTTTATTTTTCAACCAATTTCTCACAATTGTTTTTCATCCAAATGTTTCACGGTTCCTCGAAAACGAGTAGTTACAGAAAGGTTATGTTGGGAATTGTGTGAGAATATGTGGAGGGCAACTGCCTTCTGCGAAAAAACGCTAAGGGAAGCATGCACCTAAGATACACAAAGTGTAAGAACAAAAATTGAGATACTGTGCCGAGGGTGAAGATATGGTGATTATATGGAATGTAATGACTTATTAAAGGGAACAGTGTGTTTTTGTGTTCTAATTAAATTTTTGTTACCTATACATGAACAGAAGCTGTATGTGGGTGGTGTAAAATTCTTAGAAAACTTAAATGTAAGTAAGTGTTCTTCAGCTATGACAATGTGCGTTACATGACCAAGTGTTCTCTGCAGATTATCTTTTCATCGTTAATGTTAAATATTTTTTTATTTTTTCATAGAAATATGTACTGATTAAAACTATTGAATAACAAGTTCCATTTAGGTTTAATTGAAATTGTTATAAAGATGGCAGATTTATGTCCTAATAATAGCAAGTGCATTTTTTGCTATAAAATTTATTAAATGGAGTGAAAATATTTTTGTAACAAAATGGAAAAATTTTTAAGAAGAAATCAGATCATTTTATTTACCATAAATGTCGGGCCCTAGTGATGTGTTTAAGAATTTATTTAGTTAATGCATGTAGGTTGCACCCTTAAACTTGTAAGTTAGCGTTAGTTACCTGTGATTAATTGAAAACGTTTGTATTATACTTGGATATTGATTACCGGTATTCACCACAATACTGTGTTAGCACGTACTCGTACACCCAGTTGCCACAGAAAGTTAGGACCTGACACCAACAGGTGGTATTCGTAAACAAGTGTGTTCTTGGAAGTAGCATTGCCAAGGTGTGTGTGTGTGTGTGTGTAGTATCTTTTCTTCCAGTATTTGTTGGTGGTATTTGTTGTAAAGCAGTTTAAATCAAAACTTAAAATAATAATTAGTTATGTGTGATTACACGTAGTTCCAATGCATATATTGTTGTATATGTTAAGGGCAAATGTTGACTGACGTATCCATATTATGGTTGGTTGTATTTAAAATGTTTCTTTTTTATAACAATTTTTCTCTCTCATTTCATTGGGTTCAGATGTGTCAAGTTGTCAGAAGTGTCCCTTGTGCAAATCTGAAATAGTTGGTAACAGTGTCAACTCATGCTGGTGCCTAGAGCTAGAGAGTGCAGTATAGGGGCGAGGTAGCTCGAAGCATGGCCACCCCTTCTCCACTGGGAGACGCACAGTGTGTGTGTGTGTGTGTGTGTGTGTGTGTGTGTGTGTGTGTACAGCCGAAGGTATTGCTAAGAATTTACCTTGCCATCTCTTACAGGAATTCGTAATGATGGTTACATTGATGTACCCTCACTGACATTTACAGCAGCTGATATGTGGTTCTTTCCAGTTTTTTTACCTTCCTTTTCTGACATCACAGGAAGTAGACTGATAAGATTCCAGTTCTCTGTACTGTCCAAATGTGGGGTACATAATGGTGTCAGTTAATAATGACTGTGTACATTGTACGTCGTCTTATATATAATAAAACCAGAGGGAGTCACACTTCTTGGTTTGCAACTACAGGTTTATCTGATAATCAGTTTAATTTTTAATGTATTTTCTTAGATGGCTTGCTTATATGATAAAGAAATATGTCCATTAAAAATATTTTGCATTCTTACTGCTACAAAAGCAAAAATGTTGACCTCAAATTTGTTAGCTGGCAGTTTTGAAATAACCCTTGATTTTTTAAAGTAAAGACAATAAAACATTGTCTTAAATGTGTTAGTGTTAGAAGTTGTATACAGTAGTCCTTTTTATGATTTAGAGAATGCTAAACATACGCAGCTTGTGATGAATTTACATGGTGTTCATTAACGATTCTTTTTATTTGTCACTGCTTCACTCACCCTGTCTTCGTAAAGACTTTATCACATGTATAGTATATACCACAAGTAATCATTATTACTGCATATGAAATTTGTCATCAACTGACAAAAATAAGTGTAAGTTCCTTGAATCATCATTTAATTGACGTATGCGTTGCCAAAAAGTTAACGTCATCATTATCGGTGTGACTGAGAAGTTTGGTGAGTAATACTAGTGTTCCTAATCGTTTTTCTTTCAGCAATTTTGTNACAAAAATAAGTGTAAGTTCCTTGAATCATCATTTAATTGACGTATGCGTTGCCAAAAAGTTAACGTCATCATTATTGGTGTGACTGAGAAGTTTGGTGAGTAATACTAGTGTTCCTAATCGTTTTTCTTTCAGCAATTTTTTACTAGCATTGTCGAGAAGCCCATAAAGTGTACAATGCTGTGATGTGAGAAATTAGCAAAGTGAATGTGTGTGAATCTCTGTTTTTGCCAGTTGGAACATGTGTCACTGTTTGTGTTGCTGGTAGCTTTTATTCTGTATCTAGTTTGTTTATATCATAGTCTGGTCATTCCTATCGCTCACTCAGTCCTCGCCATTTGTGAAAGGTTGGTTTCCCATTATTATCTTTGTGTACTTAATGCTTGGTAATGGTTTCAAATTTCATTGCTCGTATTTTCCTCTTTTATGAACTTTCTACATTATTATCATGCCTCAATAAATCACTTGAAATGTTGTGGGTTTCAATCTTTTTCAGGCTGTGACTTGGTGAGATTTTTTTATTTTCTAAATTATGAAAATTCCTACATATGTATAGCTAAAATAAGTAGACTTTTGAAGAAAAGTGAATAATTTTGTAATAATCATACAGTTAAGTAAATAATAATTTCAGGTTAAATATTAAATATTTATTTTGGTCATGTATAAATGTTCAGCCAACCATTGTGTAGTAGGTGTTTCTTATGTTCTTGGACACCAATACATGGCAAATTGTAGTGTTCCTCTGCTCACTTTGAATTGTGTGCAACTCAAGAGTTGTATATACATCTCATTTGTGAGTTTTTGGCACTTATTACTTAAAAATGAATATCCATTCAAAATAACTTAAAAAAATTAAAGGAACCTCATCAATATTTTGTGTAAACTTGAGTGTAATGATAGACAGTTTTATGCCTTAATTATGTCGTCACTCTCTAAAATGGCACAACTCATGGTCAGACTGAAGATGAAAGTGTGACATGCAACACATTTATTAGTTATTTTTTAATTGAAGAAATGCTTAAAAAAATTGGATGCATGTTTTGCACTGTAGGGTTCAGAAGACTGTCATTGGTTAAACTTTCTGTATGTCTATGTACCACATGGTTCTAAACAGTATTCTTGGATGCCATTCATTGTGCCCAGTATTTGAATTGCATGTATGATTTTTAAAGTACACCTCTAACTTTTCAATAAATTTTGTGTTGATTCGTTGTGTTTTCCCTCCTTAGGCATCTTGGTGTGCACACATTTTTTTATAAGTATTTATTTTGGAATGTTGAAAGTTTACTAAATTATAATAATTTGGATCTCTTGCGCTATTTAAATAACGTATTTATGCCCTTATTTTGATGTAAGTTATGACTGTACATTATGGTGCACCAGTGGTCATAAAACAGTTGTTTAATGAAAAATTTTCATATTGAAATATTGAATTTCAAATTTAAGGTAAGGTAAATAGGATTTTACGTTTTATCCATAGCTATGTCATTAGAGGCGAAGTTAGTTGCTCAGAGAGGCAGGAATGGGGAAGCAATTGGTCATGGCCTGTAGTAAGGAACCATCCCAGCATTCAGCATGGAATGAGTTCGGGGAACCATGGAAAACAAAATCAGGATGGTTGTACTGGGAATCAAACCTTTGTCCTTCCAAATGGCAAGTCCATTAGTTTACCACTGTGGCACATCATTCGGTGCAGATTTTTAAGTTGCTAAGTAATTAGCTTTGGTTAGTAAGATTACCTAATGAATAGTCTTGTAACTGATATGAAAAGGTGGAATAATTTAATTAAAGTCCTGCCTTAAAAGGTTTTAAATATTTAAAATTTTATAGAGATTATAATTTTGTATTTCCAATTTTCCATATCAACTGCATGTATTGAATTTCACTATCACATCAAACTTGCATACTATCACTTTTCCAATGGTAAAATAAAAACTTTTAAAGAAATGTTTTCTGTCTGGACACCTGAAAAATAATAAATTCTATAGTTCATTCACTGTTACTTCAAACTTTTCTGAAGCCCTAAGTTCTACTTTCAAGCTGGCTGCTATCCTTCCGCCACACGTAAACAAATACACGGTCATGTGACTTTCATGTGTTTGAATGTCAAATGCTTTTTTTTACATTTTTTAACTGTCCAAACAATGCAGGCATGTGTTCAAAAGTATTGGGTGTTAACATTTCTAACGATATCTGCATTGATGAGTGAGTGAAGAGATTCGGGTGACTCTTAACATCAAAGTCGTGAGAGCCAATGTGGGTGAAGTGAGGTGAGTATGGAGCAGTGCCGGAATGAAGGGACAGGGGAAACGTGAGATACCCAAATAAACCCGCTGATCAGCGGCATCGTCCATCACGATTCCCACATGCGAAAATCCGAGCGCGACTCTGTCGGGAATCGAACCCGGTTTGCCTCGGTGGAAGGTGAGTAGTCTAACCACTACACCACCACGGCCCTGTCTGCATTGATGAAGAGTGTAATGATGCACGCGACTCATTCGGGAATATTTATAATATTGCAGCCCCACAGTTAGGCGCCATATTTGTAACGATGCACGTCAAGGTATTGACGGCTGGAAATTACCACTCAGTTAGCTCAGTTGGTAGTAACATGAAACTTGAAAGGCGCCAATAAATGTAAATAAAGTTCAATGCTTTTTTATTATTCTGTACTTTTATTGATAATTCCAGTGAAACCGTTCACGTACAATTGTCAGGTATGCAGAGTACGAACCGGTTTGCAGGCAAACCAACAGAGAGCAGCGCCAAAGTCGTTTAATTATTCATTTACTTCTCGAGAACTTGCCTCCCAAGAAAATACAAAGCCAGCGACCTCCCACACCAGCGGAGAAATGAATGTGCAAGTTCCCGTTTGCCGGTGTGGGGGTTATTCGCCACGCCCGACGCGGTCTCGGCGAGTACTGGTTATCGACTGACAGTTGTTACCTCTCTTTTGGGTGATAGACGCACAGAGTATTTATGCTGCGGGCCTATCGCCTCCCCTCTCCACAGATAACGGCATGGCTGCCGGCCCATCCGAACTGCATCATCGGTAATCAAATCTTCCAGAAATAAAAAACTGTCGACCTGCAGTTCGGAAAGCTTCTGCGTAGCCATCCAAACTGCATCGTAGGTAAAAGATACTCAAAACCTTATAGAACACAAACTATTGACGCAGTTTGGTAAAGCTTCTATCTGTAATGCTGAAAGGAACAGGAGTCAAGTCACTGTTTCCACTCTCAGTGCTGTCTCCATTTGCACGGCCTGATAGTTCTTCAGTTTCAGAGGGAATGTCCTTGTCGAAATGTAACAGGGTATGATGTCTCAAGTTACACTGGCGGCAGTTCATCTTTAAGGAACGGTTCTTCACTTTATGTGATGTCCTGAGGCCTTTTAACTTTTCAAACCATTGTCTCGGTGAACAATCAGAAAAATGTGAACATGTAGACAATGTGTGAGAGCCTTGACACAGTTCACATTTTGTTGATTCCTCTTCTGCACTTGCGACCATGACATGCGAACGAGTAAATTTCTGTCAATTTTTGTATTTCTGCCCTCCAGCCAAAGATTCAATCATATGTTGAAGACCTTCAAGAAAAGTAAGGAACTGAGCGAGTGTGGGCAATGTTGTTGGATCAACAATAGTGAGCTCCCATTCGTTTTTAAGGTTGAGATACAGCTTCCCTTCAAACAGATGTAACAAAAGTGTACCCAAAGTTTCAACTAACACATTCAAAATCTTTAATGCAGTTGTGTGTTCATGAATTGTGGCTAACAACTGCAGCAGACTCGAAGGGTTACTTGAGGTTATGTGAGGTGCATTAACAAGTGCATCAATATGATGAGAGACAATAAGACGCCTATTGTTGTACAGTTTCCCAAGTACGGACTTAGCTACCACGTAGTTATCTGGGGTGAGTGGAAGAGACTGTATTAATGACAGTGATTCCTCTAACACTGACGACTTCAAATACAATGGTTTTTCCACATTGTTTAACAAACAGTTTCAAGCAAATAATGTATCAAATAAATTAGAGAAGTTCTGCCACTGCCCAATATCACCACTGAATGTTGGCAGCTTTATCATAAGAAGCGCAACCCTCGATGTAGAACCCGATGATGGGAGTTTTTGCTCCACAGATGACTGAGACAAGAACCCAGCAATGGCAATTGTGTTGTAATACAAAGTGTTGAAATCATTTACGATGAATGTCAGCATCAAAGTCATCAATTTCACCTACAACTATTAAAATGGTTACGTGACCTTCATCAAAACTTTTGTGTATGTTTTCCAGATCCCTGCATGTGACATGGAATAATTTCATTTACGAAGGGTCTGTTAGTACCTTTTCGCCTAAGACCAAAGCTCTTTGCATACGGTTTTCAGTACAATCCAACCGTAGACGAGCTGCAACTATTTTGGAAGCCATTTTCGTAACTGTGCATTGCAATTGACCTCAAAGTGCACATGAACGACAACACCCAGAGTTATTTTACCTTGTCACGCACGATGATCAACAAAAAACATCAACCAACACTTGTTATGTGTTCCTGTTTCAATGTACATAATTATTGGCACAGACTCACATTATTCATGAACCGCGACATCCACTTGGTAAACAAATATATTCCGATTTTCACACATTTGCTGTTACAGCCGTTCACGTTTTCAAACACAAAAACATTTTTGAATCTCACACAAATTCGAAGCAATGCGAGTAGTATGCGCTTTATGACCCGAATCGCATAATTCATACTTCTACACATCATGCTGAAGCACGAAACGCGTTGCCACGAAATCACTTTTTGCTAACCGAAAACCGAACACGGAATGAAAATACTGTAATTTCCGTGGTCACTTTTGCGATCCGGCGCTCGAAGGACCAAATGTTTATTGAATGGGAAAATTACCCAGTAATATTTAACTAATTTTGTGGCGGCTGCATGCACATCGATACTTCGCACGCCATATTTAAACGACAACTGCCGATCACAGTGCGCCACAGTTGATAATATACAGATTACAGCACTGGACCGGGGAAATACAAAAACTTTGAACTAAAACTTTGTACATGTCAACAAACACAACACACATGATACAAAACAAAACAAAACATTTTTTTAATTTTAAGTGCATATGCTGTTCCATATTGAAATATGTACAGTCCCAGACATTTTACATAATTGATTTTCCCTCTGAAGTACACACCCTTATACTGTATGAATTTTTCACATAATTGCATTTGCATGTACAGTACGCTTATACTACTGACCATAGATTGGTGATGCCTTACATGTTTCGCAAATTTATACGCACATTGGAACGTAACAATCCTAAAAGCAATTGAGAAATTGGTGTCCTTGGGTGCACAGTATTAAAATTTATGTTTAACATAGGGTCTCATTGTAGATATGAGTACTGTAAAGTGGCATGTAAATTAATGGCATGTATTTTTTTTGACATTAATACGTATTATGCATGTCCTGCAACTTGATATTTTGTAGTTAGTTATGCTTGGTAGAAGATCCACTGCATTTTCAACAACTTTGTGATGTTCTACTGCTCACGATTTGGCTCTTAGAAACATTTAGGATTATATAACCATGTTGGATATATTTAAGCAACATTTTCAGGATTATTTGTGTTTCAGGTTTTCATTTACAGTATAAATGAAAATTACTACTTTTGTGAAAAAAGTTTTTGCTATAGGTTGTTATTTATCTTACTGAATATGACAAGCCAATATTTTTGTTAATTTAAGTACGTAGTAGGCATTGCTCAAATGGCATAAAGTTTTTGAATTACTTACTTGAATCCTAGTATGTATGTTGAAAATGGAAAGTCGCGTCTAGTTTTTTTTAACTGTTACCTACCTCACGAATACTTACTTTATTGTTATATCAGTTAGTGTAACTCGTTTATGGTAACTATATTCTTGACCAGTGGTTCTGGTTATTTAATATTATTGTAATTCTTGCTCTAATTTTCTTTCTCAAAAGATCAACAATATCCACACAACCAGTTACGCTGCATTTTTAGCATTTACCTAAAGTCTCTAGTTACACCATTTGGTTAATAAACATTAGTGTTTACAGTAAATTTGAAGCAGTAAACAGTGTTATTTTTGTGGCATGTTCTGTCTCATTATCTCTTAGTTACTTTTCTGGAACCGGATATTTCATTGTTTTGCCGGTGCTAGTTTTAGCCCTTCCAGTTATACTTCAGGNCTTAGTTACTTTTCTGGAACCGGATATTTCATTGTTTTGCCGGTGCTAGTTTTAGCCCTTCCAGTTATACTTCAGGTTTAGAATTAGCACACGAAAATGCACACGATTTCACTTCACAGCTTCAAGTTACATCTTGACCTCGAGTTAACTTTCTCTATGGGTGAACTGTTGGCTAGAGGTTTAACTGCTTTGTTAGAGAAAAATATGTGAATAGGTTTGTTTCATATCTGTAGCACAGAAACAAAGAATATCTTACTAATGCAATTTTTTTTCTTCTTTGAAGTTTGAAAATATTTTCAGTAGAGTAGCAAGAGCATTTTGTGAGGTGATAAAGTGTAGCAACATTTTCTATATTAATTAGGTATTTGTGGGCATCAAATATATGCTGCTGCCTTTTGCTAAATGTGAACCACAGATAAACAGTAACACTATGTAACAATGAGGGAGAGATATTACTACACTTAGCAGTGTATTTCTTAGCCACTTACAAGTGCAATGATTTTTGAAGAATAGTCGGTACGAACAGGTTTGTGGGGTTGTCTCCTTCCTCTGAATTGTGTTTCACACCCATGAAATCTGCATCAATCAGTTCTTGGTGCAGACATGTTTTTCACTGAGCAGTCAATGTGTCGTCATTTTTTAGTAATCACATCACTGTAATAAATAAAACAAAAAGTGGAAATCCCCTGGTTACCCTTTCTTTTGAGTTTTAATATTTCATGTTTTCTCTGTATCACTACAAAGTAGTATTTTGTAATTTTAATTTGGTCTCATATATTCTGTGACCAGTAATACTCATAAACTGGAATAATATCTATTATAGGTTCTCACAGTATGTAGGTGGTGTGTTTTTATTTACTTGGGAATGTTGAGAAATGTTGTGCATTACAGATTGAAGTGCTTATTTCTGAAAAAATTCAGCAGCAGTAAATAGCAGTTAACGTATTTGAAGCCTAGCAGCTGCTTGAATAGGGTGTTGAACTGATGGCTTTGTTACTAGCACCTCAATTGTGGGCAGTTAGAGCTTTTTCTAGTTTAATAGGAGAAATTTTTACTGTGTAATGCTGTATGCACTGATATTGGTTTCAACTCTTAGTTAATATTTGATCTAGTTTTAGTTTGTTATGGTCTGCTCTTTTGCCATTTGTTTGTGCATAGAGATTTGGTGGTAAAGCCAGAGTTTTTTTTAATTAATTGCACTGTAGCTGGTACATAAAGTTTCCTGCAGCGTATTTGTTGCTGCCATGGATGTTTTTCCGTCGTAGAGAGTCGACGCATGGTGCAGTAGCAATAACACAAGCTTTGCAAGACTTGATTTTCTTTGAGGGTGGGCATCGTATAAGCAACAAAGTAGCTGGGTTGCATTTAATGGCTCACTTGTTTGTTGTCGAGGTTAGGTAGCTGTTACAAACCGATCAGGGAAGTTTCGAGAGTAGTTTTTGTGCAAGTACGTATTGAGAAAACTAGTACGTACCATGTATTCTGTCGTATGTTGAGGATGGGCGTAAGCTTTTGCAGCTTTTGTTGTATAGATCAGTGAGTGAACTGTCGTAGTGTTTGTCTGTGGTTCATGCTCCAGAGTCAAGTATGGCTCTGTGTATCTGTTAGTGTCTAGGAAAGCCCTGGTTATCTGGTTTAAGTGCTGGTACAGGTCAACCTGCATTTAAGCATTGGCGTCAGACTGTAATGGCGCAGCATGTGCGTGGCATTATGTTTTACATGTGCAAGACGTAAATGTCGACAGTAACAACAAAGTGACTTAATTTTTGTCACAAATATATATTAGTTACAAAATGTGGCGGTGGGCATAAAAATTGCCCACTGAAATGCTTAATAAATATTTTCAAACCTCAGCTTTATGATATTGCAAATTAAAATGCTTACTAGCTTTTAGAAACTACTGTAACCAGCGCACAGAAAAACACACAGCCTCTGTGATTTGGTCCTAAGCATTAGCTTACCTCTTTGGATCTCTCTCTTCAGTTTTAGCTTGCAGTGATATAACTGGTTTTCAAGGTGTATTTTGTATCATCTCTCGCCAATAAAAATATAAACGAATGGAACCTGATTATGATTTAAACCGACAACTTTAAAATGTAAAATGTTACTATTATTTGTTAATATTACCCTCTTTGGAGTAAAATTTCAGTTTGGATTGAACTTGGCTGTACTGAAAAATTCTGTGTGAAAGTTTACTTAAACGTTTACAACTTTAAGTAAAATTTGACTGGAATGAGTTACTGGAAACTCCTTTCCACCAAAAATTGTGAACTGGAATAGTTGAAAATAAAAGTTATTGGAGATAACTAAAATGCATAAATAATTAACACTTGAGATAAAACTAAAACCCATTATTTTGTCTATAGTTTCTGTTTCTTGCAGTGAAGGCTATCGCCAAAATATTGCTTTCTAAATTTTTTATTCCAGTTTGTCTACTTTCATTTTGATTAGTACTTAATATCTTGTTTACATTTACTCTAAACAAATTAATTTCATATCCAAAATTACAGGGAAACCTTAGTAATAAAAACCATTTTAATACAAAGTTCTCATTAATACAAAATTGTCTTTTTCTCCACGGAGTGAAATAGGGAATTTAATGTTAATTTGTATGCTTAATAAAATTTGTTAATTTTACAGTATGTTGAATCACAGAGTTGACATTTTAATTTTTTGAGATTTTTTTTAATTATAGCAAACATTTCTTAATATAAATGTCATTATTTCAAACTGTTAAAATTCATGTTCTTGATGTTTGTATTACAGAGATTTCACTTTATTTTGATTATAGCTGAGATTTGTTCCAGATTGAAATTTTACCCTTCACAGGCTACATGTAAATTTGCTGTGTGCATTATGTAGTATTGAGTCAGTACCATAGGGAAAAGTATTGGTTTATCGCCAAAGCTAGGTTGTGCTCGACTTTGGAACAAGCATGGCAACTAGTAACAAAGACAAGAGAAAGGTAGTCTCGTCACAGACTTGTTGAGAGTGCAGTGATAGTTAGAGAGGACTGCGGTGGGTGGTTGGGAGGAAGCCAAGCCCCTCGCTATTTCCTCGCTCCGCCGCTTCTCTCTCTTTCCTTCCAACCCTTTTTTTTAGGTTGCATCAGTTTAACCAAGTTTGGCGTGCTCACGACGTGCGACAGGTGTCCTCAACGCAGAGGTAACTAATGAAACCAAGCCTTTTCATTTTGCCTGCAGCAACATGCAGCCTCCAGGGTTAAGCAAGTGACTGGCTTGTTTTAGGCAGTTCACTTGAGAAAAATTTTGAATTGCGTTCCAAGAAGTACCAACTGTGAGTTTGTCTCTTCTAAATGGGTAAGAAGCATATGTAAAGGTATGGGTATTTCCATTGACAAACTTTAAAAATTTAAATATTTCCGAATACATCTATGTTTGTGTGTTTGTGTAAACACAAGCTTCCAGTATTTACCTAGTGTGCAGAACAATAGAATGTTTTCACGTCACATTTTTATACAGACAGGCAGTTAATACACTAAGGTAATGATGATTGGCACCATTATGAAATTCCTAGCAAACAACTAACAGTTTAATGCTGTGTATACAGTTTTGAAAATAACAGACTTTTATGAGAAATTGGGTGTTGGGATGAAAGTTTGCCCAGTATTGGATTTTACTTTTTTAGCATATTTTCCTTGAAAAATAGACTCACGCAATTGTGTGAATGTCTGTCTGGGTAGTATGTTCCCCCTAGTAACTTTTAAATCGCCAAACAGATTGCGATAAAATTTTGTATGAATATGTCAGGGCTATTATGACACAACTTATTTTATAAACAAATATTCTGTATTTATAAAAATATATAAATTCCTCTGTATATGAGTGGCAAAGTAACGTGCTGTAATTATCAACACTACTTGAATCACTTACCTCATGTGTCACTTTGTGGTAATTATGCACTTGTGCTGTATGCACTGTTAGTAGCAATTTCTAAGATGTATAACCACATATATGTAAAATATTTTCTGATCTCACTGATTACAAAATCTGTCAATATTCTGTCGCGCTTAAATACTTTTATACANTATATGTAAAATATTTTCTGATCTCACTGATTACAAAATCTGTCAATATTCTGTCGCGCTTAAATACTTTTATACACTAAGCACAAACAACTGACATTTTGGGCGCTTCTGTGAGGAAGTCTGGCAGTGATGTCGTGTGTTGCCAACTTGTGTTCAGTAATGCATTTATTTGCAATAAATGTTAAGGACACCAACATAGTAGACTGTGCGACTTGACTTCATTTAGGCTCTGATAATGTACTTATTTCTGAACAGTTGCCATTCTCAAGGTTGGTCATCATTCATTAAAATACATTTTTTACATGATCAGCAATGATCACTTGATTTCTTATATACCCACGCACTAAGCAGCGCCAGTTATTTTGCGATGTTCTGTATGTTGGGACGCCATCTAGCAGAGATACTAACCAGACAGACTGGCAGTGCTCGACAGCAACCTTTGTGAATTTGGTACGAGGTTCCAAACAACTAAGAGAAGCTAGTTCCAACCCGTTACTTATGGCTAATTAGTATCGGACAAAACTTAATTTATTGTATACAGTAAATAGTTCATTTGGAGAGGAATATTGTTTTACTGATCTGCCGTTTTTGGAAGATAGCACTACACAAAAAAAGAAAACATGCCTTATTCAATGTTTGTTTAGCAATTACTGCTGTAATGAAATTGAGGTTTTTAAGTGGTTCCCGGATTGTAGTTTCATGGTGATAGTAATGTAACTACCGACAAGCTGTTGACAAAACTTACTACAACAAAAACAATTAAAACAAAAACTAACTTAATTGTATATATATATATATATATTTGCACCCTTTGTGTGCATGTTTCAAAGTTATTTGTAGCTATATACAAAGAAATAAAATTAATTTCAGATTACTTTAATTATATTTCCTCAGTTTGTACTCAATTTGTAAAAAAAAGTGATTCTTATTAAATTTTTGTAGTCAGATGAATGAATATGGCTGAAAATAGATAACCCACAGACTAATAAGTATGGAATATTTTATCTTTGCCTACATGGGCAAAGTCTCGGAACAATGGAAAAATAAATCAGGGGTTGTAATAAAATTGGCAGTGCAGGGATTAATGCTACGAGTTCCAACTGTACAAATACGTCAGTAGTTTGTGCCATTTGTTTAGAATGTAAATGGTTTGTGATATTCAAGAATGGCATGATTAACCTTTATACTGACAAAATATCACCACCATCACAAATCATCAGAATTCAAGGTTTGAGAGATAACATTAAAGGGGTATACATGTATATGCTTTGTACCAGTCATCATATATGCCCCTGTACACACAATATTTTATAAGAATATTTATTTATTCTTGATGTAAATTCAAATTGTGTTAATATTGTTCATTATCTTCAGCATTACACTGTCATAATATTTGTTTCAAAAAAATAATTTATACTTTAGCTTACTTTTTATTTATTGACAGTAATTCACAACACACATTCATTAGCATCAGTTTTCAATGCTCATGAGACAGCTACTTAGCACACTCTTGCATAAAGCTGCCCTTGTCTAGAAATCGTAGCTGTGTGAACTATGTAATACATGAATTGTAAGTTAACTAGAAAATATCAGTTTATATCTTGGTTCCCGTTGTGCAAGAAGTACCCTTTGAGTTATATGGTCAAATCAGTTTTATCCTGCATGCTATTTTCCATTGCTTCAATAAACACTACAATAAAATGTTCAGTGACAAAAATAATTGTCCTACAGCAGATCAGATTTCTAACTGTTGAGGTTGATCTGGGGCAAAGGTTTTCTTTGCGTATGTGTAATTTAATGAAGTTGTTAACAGTANGGGCAAAGGTTTTCTTTGCGTATGTGTAATTTAATGAAGTTGTTAACAGTATCCACTTGCAAAATGGACTTGTGTGTTGCCTTTTGACTCATGTCAGTCAAGTTTATCAATTCCAGCTAAGATATCTTTTTTGTTTGCCAATCTGTTTGTAGAGTTAAGTCCAGTGGCACAGATTTGCATCACAGTTTGCAATTTTGGCTGCAACTTATAAACAAGATCATTTAAATTGTTCAGGTGCTGATTTTTTTCATTGCATGTTAGCCGTGTTAAACCCTGGAGGCTGCATTGGAAAATTCTGTAATAATGTANAGGTGCTGATTTTTTTCATTGCATGTTAGCCGTGTTAAACCCTGGAGGCTGCATTGGAAAATTCTGTAATAATGTAAAATTGCATTCATCAATTCTACATCAAATGAAATACCCAGCTTGGTAAGTCTACACAATTCATACAGTCTTTCTAATATATGATTGTATTATATTTCATGTATACATTTACAAATATCCTTTTCTGCATGGGTGTACTTTATGTCGTTAATACTTATGAGAATGCTCCTGTAATTTGTTTTAAATTAGTATAAATAATGCCATGGTCTTTATTTGTACATGTAACCACTTCATATGACGTGTTGTGTGTCAGCATTCCAGTTCCTAAATTTGAGTGCGAAGTACTCTCTTGGATTTGCATGTGAATAGCTAAGGTGTACTGTATATGGTTTGTGACAAAAAATACCATGGTACTTTAATATGTTTGAATGTGCGCACTGATAGTGTTTTTAACTCATGCTACAACTAATATATTTTAACAGGTGCCACATATGCATATCTGTATACTTGTGTGTTTTGTCCACCTTTCAGAGTATATATGGGTAGATGATGCACAAAATTGCACTCTTGTGCTTGTAAAGTGGTTTTTGAGTAGTTAAAGAATTTCTCAGTGTTTTTTCTTGTAGATTTAGAATTGCATTTGTAAGCTTGTTGTTCTGTGGAAATGGCTTTATAATTCTTTCTGAGACTGAAAAATCTTTATAGTACGGGGGAAAAAATTATTGTATCATAATTGTGTTGTTTATTATTGAACTTATTATTGTCTGGATGTTAGTTTTGGACTTGGTGTACTCAGACATCTCCTAATTTCACTGTACCCTTGACTAGACAGTGCCGCAGCCTGTATATTCAAGAGAGATGTCTCATACCATCAGCCCCATCTATAACTGTAGAGTATTAACTACTAGGTCAGGATTGGGAGTGGGACAAAGGGGAGGTTCAGACTGAGCTTAGTTGAGGAACACTCCTTTCCTAGGAGCCATGGTTGGCATAGCAGACCTGCTGTCTTAATGGATTTGATCCGTTTTAACGGGTTTTTAACTCTAGGAAAATCTCTGTGAAATAATTCTAATATATACGACTGATGTGTACAAAATATTTTCTTGTGATCTTTTATATTTTGACTATATTGTATACTTGAAGCAGCGTAACTCATGTTTAAATAGCATGTTAAATCTCTCTAAACGATTATTATGTGTAACAAAACTACAGTAATACCCCGCTTTACGCGAGGGATACGTTCCGGAAATTTAGCGCAATTGACTTTAAGCGCATATAGGAGGTTTATGATTAAACATAGTCAAAATTTAATACAAAAAAATACCAATCATTTTAATCAATCACTTTAATTCTATCTTGTGAAATACGTTATGTATGTATGATAATTAATAAAAAATGCCAAAAATACATCTATTGTCTTTTGGGTAGCATTTTTTTTACGTTCTTGTAAAATACGTTCATGACACCCAACACTGTTTTTAATAGTTTGACACATGGTTAAGACACGGTCATCATTATTGTCTATACTCTGCAATATGTCCAAACCTGAATAAATTTTTGAAAGAGCATTTTGTATTCCCCCTGAAGATAAAACTTTCTCTTCTACTTGTTCTTCCTCATCGTAGATAGGATTATTCTGTAACTCGATCAGATCTTCTACTGCGACATCTTCAAGTTCAGACCCCTCAATCATTGCAGCAATGTCTTCAAGCACTTGTCTCTGCATCTGGACAATTCTTCTAGGTGCTTCCACTACATCTGGCCAAAGATTACGCCACACCCCGTTCATACAACTCTTTTTAACTTCCTTCCAAGCCTCTTCTATGTTGTGAATAGCCTTCATAATGTTGTATGACTTCCACCACTCTCGCATAGACTGTCTTCCTTCCCCGTCAGTTTCATGAATTAGTTGGCTAAAAGTGCGGCGATGGTAATAAGCTTTGAAGTTTGCTATTGCTCCCTGGTCCATAGGTTGTAATATTGACGTAGTGTTTGGTGGAAGGAACTTCACGTACACTTTTAAGTCTCTGGGCGTATCAAGTGAGGTTGGATGTCCTGGGGCATTGTCTAAGAGTAATATAACTTTAGGTTCAAGCCCATTTCTGTCACAGTAGGATTTGACTGATGGGCAAAAACTATTAGAATACCATTCTTGAAAAATTTCCCGTGTAACCCACGCCTTTCTGTTTGATCGCCACACAACTGGTAGACTTGTCTTGTCTGTGCCTCGCATTGCACGGGGTGTTTCTGAATGGTACACTAGTAAAGGTTTCAGTTTGAAATCACCAGTGGCATTACCACCCAGCAGAAGTGTTAGTCGATCTTTCGCAGCTTTGAAACCACTGGCTTGACGTTCTTCCTTAGAAATGAATGTTCGAGATGGCATTTTTTTCCAGTAAAGTCCGGTCTCATCAACATTGAAGATGAGACAAGCAGGAATTTTCTCTCGTCCAACGAACTCTTGAAACTTGTCTGGAAACTCAGCTGCAGCTTGAATGTCCGCGCTGGCCGCCTCGCCTGTTATGTGGATATTGTGAAGATTAGAACGCTGCTTGAACCGATGGAACCAGCCTCTGCTGGCAGCAAAAGTCGGAGTGGAACTCCCTTCTCCTTCTTCTGTTTTCAGCATCTCATATAAAGATTTTGCTTTTGTGCATATGAGGTCTTGACTTAGTGGTGTGTTCTTCTTATTCAAATCTTCGATCCAGACTGACAGTAACTTCTCCATTCTTTCTAAGATAGAGGATCTCGAACGAGAAAGTTTTGTTGCACTTACAGGTGTTGAACTTTCGCTGGAGACTTTAATTTTTGCCCGATTTTTAAAAATCGTTCTCACAGTCGATTCTGATAGTCCAAAATCTCTCCCAACAATTGTTGCTTTGCCTCCATTTTCCATTCTTCTTAACACTTTCATCTTCAATTCCAAAGTTACGCTTTTACGCTCTTTTTTCTTTACAGGCGGCATTTTTGACGTAGCGTTAAATTATGACATATCTCCAATAAATGTTAAAACACGACTGCCAGCCGAACTAAACATGACGGAACAAACGAAACGAACGAGGGAATCCCCATAGAACAAAGTCGAAGGACGGGGAATTCCCAATTCTTCAAACAGAATGTTCAGAGGAAGCGGGGATTCCCGCGACCATAGAGAAGTTGATGACTACATTATGTTTATACGCACTCTTTCGCGTAATGAGAGGCATTTGAGCGCGAAATTTGAAATTTGCGTTATAGTGAAACCGCGCATAATGGGGTCGTGTAAAGCGAGGTATTACTGTATACGGTACAAAGAAATGTTAACAAATCTNTAGTGAAACCGCGCATAATGGGGTCGTGTAAAGCGAGGTATTACTGTATACGGTACAAAGAAATGTTAACAAATCTCGCCCAAAGCTCTTTTAAGAGTATTAAGACCACTGCACATGTACCTCCATTTGCCCAAATATATTACATTCATAACTGTGAAATTTTTATCTCCACAAGGAATATCCATGTCCGTTAATATATAAATCATGCAAGTGTCATCTACACGTGTGATCATATTTCACTTTAAAAAAACTATATGTTGATAAACGTAAAAAGTAAACAAACTTCTCTTTTCACATGCCTAAGATCTTGTGCGTGCACACAGCAGTTTGCTCAAAATGGTTGCTGCGTCCATGCGACACTAGCGCCCGCAGCGATGTGTGCCAGTTTTACTGATGCGTTTGTTTGAAAGATTCTTGCAATTGTGGTGAATGATAAAAGCAAAATATTTTGGGCATACACCATTGCTTCAATACCATATGTCCAAAATGTTACGCATAATCATTCACTGACGCGGGCATACAGTTATCTACATGTTCCTGTTCCTGGCTGTATGATCACACGCAAAGGCCGAGGCTATTATTGAAAAAAACCTTTGGCGCACTATGCTGTTTTTGTGCATGCAATCCAAATTTTGTGACGGTGTTTTGCGTTTGGCACTGGAGAGGAAATGAAAATTATCGCTGACACAGTCATTGTATAAACAAAACTATAAGTGTGAGTGGGGAAAGAATTACCACGGTTTGTTCATTCCAAACAAAAACAATTGTATTAAATAGGTAAACGTCCTTCATATCCACTTTTTTCTGTAATTTACCAATTTTTTAAATTCCAAGGATTTTACAGAATTTTATTTAATAATCCTGGATTTTACAGGATTTCAGCTTCAGGGCTGGTGGAAGCCCTGATGTAGAGTGCTCACCTTCCACCAAAGCAAACAGGTTCAATTCCTGGCTCTCTCTTGTTAAGAGCTGCTCAAACCTCTTCACTCTCCTGGGTTTGACCGGCACTGATGCAGGGTGATGCCAGGCAGCACTCCTTTTTCATTTCAAGGAATCACTCTCGAGACAGTAGCCACAGGCACTGGCAATGTTACAAATGCATTGGCTGGTTAGGCCAGTGTTATACTGCCACTCTAAAGGTCTGCATCAACACTGTACCGAATCCTGTGGTTGCATTTCAGCATAACCACTCTTACTACTTATGACATTAGTCGAGGGCAGATCCGACCTGAACTTATTTGTTGTTTTTAGGGTGTGAAAATATCAGATTTTAATTCCAGAGAAATTTTTGGGGATAATACTGCATTTGTTTTGACTAGCAGGAAACTGGGAGAATTTGTCTGAAACGAAGCATTTTTGTTAACATGTGAAAGTTTTTGTTGTTGATTGCTCCAAGTGGGAGGTGTTGGTTGCACTGATGCTCTGTGACTGCAGTTTGAGTGGGAGGGTGTGAGGCACAGTTGGTTGCGTACTGTGTGCAGGCCAGGGCGGCAGAGGTGCAGGGGACGGGATATCCCCGGAGGAGGACGTCAAGCCCATGGAGAAGGTGCATAAGAAGAAGACGGTGGAGCAGTTGCGGCGTGACGAGCTCATCAACTGCACCTGCGGCTACCTTGAGGAGGATGGGCTCATGATACAGGTAAGGCTCTGTCGATGTGCGTGGAGAATAGAACCAAATGATGGGGTAACATGCACTGGGTGATAGACTTTTGATGTGGGACCTTTCCTGTCATCCCTGGAGTATGATGTGGAATAAAACTATAAGATGGAACAATTATGGAATATAAGGGTGGCAATACCGAAGAAACCCCTCCAAATGCAATTACTTAATGTGCCACATTTCCCTTAATGCATAAATATGGGTGCGGCCCTCCTGGTTTTCAATCCCAGATCACTGTTGTGACAGGCTGTTACACTTATCATACACTTGGTCAGTATATAATTGTCCATTGTTTTGAGCTTGTATGGTGCAAGATTATGTTAAACTTATTATAAGATTATATTAAGCATAAACATTTTTTTTAAATCACCTCAAATAGCTGTTTCCAGACTCAAAAATGTGCCCAAATATCAAACATAAAACAACATAGTTGCCGAAGTTATCAAGAGGCAATATTATATTGTGAATATCATTAAAACCCAAATAATACTTAAATGTAAGTCAATACACTGCCTAACACCGGAAATAAAACAAAATTTAACCAAAATACACATTTTTGTGTGTGAAGGAAACCATGATTAACACTTCATACTTAGAACTTGTAAATGAAATGGTAATAGAGATAATTTAATTTTCAGCTCATTGGTTTTCCTAAAATACTGGAAAATGGGGAGAAAATGAATTGTCAGTTGTTAATATTCATTTTAGATAAATACAAGTAGTAAGTATCAAGTGCTTGGTAGATACATTAAAACATTAAATTGGTAATTTAATGAGATATCAAAAATTGTAACAATTAGTATACAAATAGTTTTGTTTTTAAGAATTCCCAAAAATCCCACTCCCCCCTCCCTCTACATAAAATCATATTCTAGCTTTTCTTGTAAGAGCGTGACAAAAGAACATTTCCTCTGTCTGGGATTTAAATGTGCCTAGAAAAATTAAAAACAAAAAATATGATTTTTTTAATCTGTGGTAATGATCTGTGTTGCTTTAGTTTAAATGAAATGCTAACTTTTTTAAGTAGTTACTTAACAGTTACCAATGTGCTGCAATGACGCAGTATAATTAATTTTCGGGACACGTGTGACATTTTCTTTCGTTTTGCTAAGCTTCATAATATTTTTATTGGGTTACAAAATTAAAGCAGTGATGGTTCGTTTATCAGTCATACGTTTGCCGTTTAACGTTTATCAGGCGTCCGGTTACCGTTTTCAAAATTTTATTTTTTGTTACGCGTCAACATTAGATTAGCTTTTTTCAGATTGTGTCGACAGTTTTGCCCGACAAGTTTGTTTATCTTTATCCTGACGGCGCAGTTAGAAGGCTACACAGTGTGGAGAGTGTGCGTGGCAGCCCACGCCAGGCCCTTATCTGAGGAGAGGGGGGTGATAGGCAGCACAAGTACACGTGTACCTGTCGCCATTCAAGTCAGTCTGATGTCAGTCGTCTGAAGTCAGTCGTCATACAGTGCTCGTCTAGGCCGCGTCGAGCGTGGCGCATAACCCCAACACTGGCAAACTTGAACTTGCTAGATTATTTCTCCACCAGTGTGGGAGGTCGCTGCATTTGTTTTTATTCGGGCAAGTTTTTATAACGTGAATAATTCGTAAACGACTGTGGCGCTGTTCTACATTTGTCTGTTTATCTGAAACCTGTTCGTACTCTGCATACCTGAACTTTGTATGTGAACTGTTGCATCTTGGTTAATAAATTTAAGTAATGAACACATAAACCAGAACTTGACTTTATTTAACATTTAATTGGCGTCCTTTTTAAAGAGTCTCGTGTTACTCCCTCTTGAACTAGCCGAGTGGCAACTTCCAGACTTCAACACTTTGCGGCATAACAAATATGGAGGCCTAATTGTGTGGCTGCAATATTATAAAGCCGGCCATAACTGTGCGCGTGCCACATTACAATGCATTAAGAGTGTAATATCATCAACTATATACAGCATTTATAAAAATAAAAACGTCACTCTTAATATGTACTGTACAGATAATAAATCTTTCATGATGACAAAGACAAAATCTGCTTAAAGAAGTCTGTGTTAAAATAACACAATGAAAACTTGGCTGTAGTCACAACTTGGTCTTGCGGCATAGTGTGGAACGTGTGGTGGTTGTGCAGTGTGACCTATGCCTGTGCTGGCAACACGGCGTGTGCAACAACATAGAGAAGGAGGAGGATGTCCCGGACAAGTACGTGTGCTCCATATGCCTGAACCCCCCGCGAGCACGCGCCTCCAAGAAGTACCTTCACGACCAGGACTGGCTGAAGGAGGGTAAACTACCCAGGTGAGGATACTTTTCACGTTACATCAACATTCCCTGCAATTATAAAGTCTGTTCCCACTACCTTTATAATTTTCTTTTACTTCTTTGATACTACCTCTTTCGTTAATGATTGGAAATAATCAATTTTTACACTACCAGTTCCAGTTGTTAAATTTTTGAACCATGACTTTGCAAGTCCCAGATTTGACAAGTGCAAGAATTAATGAATAGGTATCATTTCCAGGAATTGCCAAAAAACCAGCAAATTACCTACAAAAAAAATATATTATACTTATAAAGAAGTGAGGATTAAATTTGAATGAAAGTATGTTTTGACGTGTGACATGGGGGAAACTAATGACGACGTCACGGTCTGACAAAGATTTACTGTGCTGGTAAGAGACACAGGCTATTATTGGGTTCAACTTTACTGTCTGCCAACCGGACTCCGGCCAGTACATAAACTGGGGCGTGTGAATTTGGTGTTACGGCACAAAGTTTGGTGTGGGCTTAACTGTTGTCCGCAACAGTGGTTTACACACAGCCACTGGTTTACCTGGAGTGGGCGTAGCCCGGTGTACCTCCTGACTCTGCTGCAGTTGCTGCTGGTGCCAGTTGGAACTCGTGCCCACTCCTTGGGCAAAGGTGGTGTTGCGGCTGGCGGTGCTGGTAGGAGCCTGCGGAGGGCTGCTGGTCCTGCTGGGTTGGAACCATGGGTTTGATATACCCGTTGGTACGTTAAGTTCCTGGCAGAAGTCAATGATGACTGGATGCAGCTCGCCGGCGGTCTTGTTGGGTGCCTGAAATAGGGAGCGTGGAGAGACTGGGAGGTGAAGCCTCTCCAGTTGTTGGGCGGCTTGAGTTCGTTCCCGGGATGTTAGACTACAAAGGGCAGTTGGCGCTGGGTTACAGCTCAAGTTGGATTCGGAGGCAGTAGCCTTTCTAGCTCAACATTTTGAACCACTCCTACGGGTGTATGGCATTAAGGAAGGTACTAAAGTTGGCCACACGAAGGAAGAGCAGGTGACGAAAATCCCTAGCTAGGCGTAAAGCCTGTCGTGGCCAAGCCAACCAGAGTCATACCCGATTACTCCCAACTGGCAACAAACAGTGTGGTGGTTAGAGCGGTGGGTTGCATTGGATGTCTGACAGTGACGTGGGGTTCAGAGGACCCCCACGTGGACCAGAGGGGGTCAGACCTCCAGAACCAGTCTTATCGCTTCTTCCGGCGACAATGGCAGTGCGGTGGATGGAGTGAATATGCTGGGCTGGCTGACTAGCTGCCTTGTGGATTGAGTTGCTAGTGGTGGTGGTGGTGGTGGCTCGACCGTACTTGTGCACCAAGTGCCTTGGCGTACCTGCTCCACAGTATGGGTGGCTGTCTAATGGGTCTGTTTGAGACCAATGTGCACCCGGTTACGGGAGCTCGTAGTCCTACTCTAAGTTCGGCTAGTGAGTTGTAATGACGCAGTCTCCTGCTTTTCTCTGATGGGTTGACGTCTGCTGGGGTTTATGTCACAGTCACCCTAGAAATAAGTACTTGGAGGTTAGGTATAAAGTTGTGATTTATTCCCATGAGGAATAGACACAGTGGCCCGTATTAACTCCTAACCAACAAGAAACTGTAACTGAAGTTGACTACGATAATACCAGATGAAGGGGATCTGGGTCCAAACTAGACAAGGGCAAATGCAGCTAGGTAGCTATAATACTAACTGACCCTAACTAACTTGATGCTGTTGTCCAGAAGGGACTCAGGGGTTGCTGGTGAATGCCTCAAAAATATCTGGTAGATAGCGGTGGTCCTACGCGAGGACATCTATGTCTGCAGAGTGCGTTAACACACGAGGTGGTGGAGCCAGCTTCTGAGAATGAACTGCCGTTCTGCGGCAGTGCAGGGGCATATATCCACCTGCTCTCTGTGGTGGCGGGGGTAGCTCCTACGTCTGTAGGTGGAGCTGTACTCGGGTGCAATCTCTCGGGTTGTGCCGGAAGCAGGCTTTTTCCTGCTATGCAAGGTTGCGTCGGATGCGCAAGTTCAGGATCAGCGCTGGGCCGCTTGGCCGGCTGCTATCACACTTGGGGGGTTGGAGTGTTGTCTAACATAAAGGCGAAAATGATCTTGACTGACGTGCTAGTGGGTGCCCCTTTCCTGGGGGCATGCTGGTAGGCTCTGGTAGCAAGTCGTAAAAGGTTCAAACCCCGCCTGGGATGACTTGATGACACGTGAAGATGAGACGAAGTCGTTTATATATATGTCAGTACGTCACGTGTCAATTTATTAGTTTACAGTGGTACATAGTGTATAGAGGTTGTAGTATTGCTTACCTTAATAGTCACAGTTCACTATGAAANTTATTAGTTTACAGTGGTACATAGTGTATAGAGGTTGTAGTATTGCTTACCTTAATAGTCACAGTTCACTATGAAGCATGAGTCTTTCAATGTATTATTTAGGATTGGAAGACTCATTAATGATATTACTAATCACTCCATGCAATTACAGTTGTTTTTCTTTCCATGATATCCAAGCAGCACTACAAATTTGGGAGAACGCCAGACTCATTGAAATTTAAACTAACAGAAATCAAGTTTGTTACAAACATTGTCAGCCTTGTGAAAACAAATTTTAAGTCTACACATTGCATTATTTACAGTGCAAGATACTAAGTTTAGTAATACTATAACATGAAACATACTAAATGCTATTAAATTCATTCCAGTAAATTTGAAATTAATTAAAGTTTTTAAATATTATGCCTTGAATTACAGTTAACTATCAGTGTCTATTTCAACATACATAGGCAAGAGTCAACCTGACATCATGCCATGCAGTAATACTTGTGTTATGGCCATGCTAATATTGTCATGTGCACTGTACAATAAATGTTGGTGGAATGTATTACATATAATTATTACACTACAAATACTAAAATTAATTGAAGTGAAATTGTCAGTAACTCCTTGAAATGTAGACTTAATTTTAATTTTGCGGTGAAAAGTGATTGAATGTTATAAGAGTTTAAATAATTCAATGTCTCTAACTTAAATATTTGGCTCCTCCATATATCTTTTCAAGTTACAAAACAAAAAAAGACCATCTACAGTNCAATGTCTCTAACTTAAATATTTGGCTCCTCCATATATCTTTTCAAGTTACAAAACAAAAAAAGACCATCTACAGTGTATATAAACCCGGCTCCTCCCTTCCACTTTTGCATTGCTAAAATTCATGTGCTTGGTGTTCATGCATTTTTATTAAGGGTTTGTTATATCTGGTGTTATATTCTAGTATATCAAGTCACTAAGAATACATCTGCCTGTTTAAATGAATTAATACTAAATTTAAAAAGTATGATTTTGTACCAGGGCCAATAAAACGTGGACTTTGCCAAAATTATAAATTTTTTAAAGCAAATTTTTGCTTTTTAGATTAAAATATATGTCAAAGTGGATTTTCCAAGTTCACAGCAGGTTTATTAGACAATTCCAAAGGACTACAAGGACTTGTTAGTTTGACTAAGTGGTCGTTCTTAAAGCATAATAAGTGGAACTGCATTTTTCTTATCTTCAAGCATTATAAACCTCATTGTGCGGAATCTGAATTGGTAAATACACTAATTGTTTCATCATCATTGCCGACTTTTCTGTAAATGGTTTGTGTCACAGTGAAACACTTGTGCCCTGTTAAAAAAAAAAAAGNTCATCATCATTGCCGACTTTTCTGTAAATGGTTTGTGTCACAGTGAAACACTTGTGCCCTGTTAAAAAAAAAAAAAGCATTGACCTCTTCTTTTTATTGCATAAGAAAAATATTCTTTTTAAATTCATTAGTTAGCAAAGNAAAAAAAAAAAAGCATTGACCTCTTCTTTTTATTGCATAAGAAAAATATTCTTTTTAAATTCATTAGTTAGCAAAGTGGGAGTGGAAGTTAAAAATTGGACTGAAAGAGTTTTGCATTTAGGTAAGGTCTTTCAAAACTTTTTCTTTTATTAGATTTACTTTTTATTTTGTTTTAAATTAAGTACAGGTAAGTCTTCTGAAGTGAACTTGTATACCCTGCAAATTTCTTATGTAGTTTTAGGTATAATGGTTGTTAAGAGTTTTTACTAAAAGGTACATTGAAGAACAATGAATTTCATATTTTAATGTTGTGGGGAAAATTGGATACATTCGCAATAACATCCATTGTTCAGGCCAGACTACCATTGATATCACTGCATGTTTAGCATTTGAAAATCAATTTCCGCACANAATAACATCCATTGTTCAGGCCAGACTACCATTGATATCACTGCATGTTTAGCATTTGAAAATCAATTTCCGCACATTATTAAACATATGGTAGCACTGTTCAGTTCTCCACATTTTTTGACATTCGTTGTTTTTTTACCTGTACCCTTGAATTGGGGAGGAGATCACAGTTTTTTTGGGTTTTGTTAAGATCTTTAGGACTTAATGAGTGTGTTTGTGTTTGTAGCTTGTCGTTCCGTTCAAAGAACCCAGTAGCGATTGCACAACGAGAAGCGATATTGAAGCGGTCACATGAACTGACAGGAATGTTGCTTCAGCTGCAGCAAGCAATACACAGCTTGCGAGTGAAACTCAGCATTGCAGAGTGAGTTGCTCTTCTGTCTAGCAATAGTGTCTGTCTCAAGTCGCAACTAAGTTTATTTATTATTAATAAGTCTACATAATTTTGAACCTGGTCAATAAACACCAAAATAATTTGACCCATTAAGGTGTTTTACTGGTTAATAAGTCTAAATGTTTCAGTCCCTTCAGAAACTTTTTAGGAAGTTTTACTGTGCAAACTACCTGAAATACCTGCAGTGGTACAATGGTCAGACCATCTGTCTACTACAGTAAACAGGCTTCAGTTCTTGGTGTGGTCAAACCCAAATTTTCATATGTAGTAAACATGACAGACATTGACATTAAATTTTTTCAGGGTTCTGCCATTTTCCCCACCATTGCTTTCCACTTCTGCTCCATTGTCACCTCACCTCACCTCACCACATCCCCGTTGGCAGTTACGACCTCAATTATTAAGCGCCACCCAAATCTTGCCAATCTCATTATAAATTATGTGCATTTTGCCACAGGAAGCCAAATCGTTGTTAATGCCAGGTAGTGTTTCTGTCATATTATTCTCAGATGACTTAAATAATTCAACACTGGAAGTACAGAAGTGGCAGAATAAAGATGTCTGAAGATAAGTACTTTGAGAAAACAGTTCAATGGAATATTCTTGGCATAAGGAAGTTTGAGATGGAATTAGAGCCGTCTAGATTGTGGAGAGGGGTCGAGTGGAGAGATTTGGGCGGCTCTTAACTTCGAGTCTTGAGAACAGACTCTAATATGGGATGTTAACATCTAACCTTCGGTGCTAGAGACACGTCATTATATTTCTTTATAGGTTTAAAGTTTTGAAAATAATATTGTTATGTAGAGAGTAATAAAAAAATNGGTGTTTCTGTCATATTATTCTCGGATGACTTAAATAATTCAACACTGGGAGTACAGAAGTGGCAGAATAAAGATTTCTGAAGATAAGTACTTCGAGAAAACAGTTTAGAGGAATATTCTTGGCGTAAGGGAGTTTGAGATGTAATTAGAGCCGTCTAGATTGTGGAGAGGGGTCGAGTGGAGAGATTTGGGCGGCTCTTAACTTCCGAGTCTTGAGAACAGACTCTAATATGGGATGTTAACATCTAACCTTCGGTGCGAGAGACACGTCATTATATTTCTTTATAGGTTTAAAGTTTTGAAAATAATATTGTTATGTAGAGAGTAATAAAAAAATTAATGTAAAATGTGATATACTGTATATGCATTTGAGATGGGATGGTAAACTATATAGTCACTTTGGAATAATTCTATACAAATTTCTTGCTATAAATTTTTGAAAAAAATGTTTCAAATTCACTGAAAATGTAGTTTGATTTATCTTATACTTAGATGTATGGTATGTGGACATAAAATAACTTAATGTACTATATAAATTGACACAGTAAAACTCTCTGAAGACAGTTTCAAAGGTACTGAAAAATAATAAAATTTTGTCCTGGAAAATGTATTAAATTGGCTAAAGTATTTACTGTGTTGATAATGATATAGTAATTAGTTAATCTTAATATTTACCCAAGATTATTTTTAATGGTGGTTGGTATTCATAACACAGTTGTATTATCGAAAAAAATGTTTTGACTCTCACCGTGTCAGATGGTGACTGTTTTGAATATGGGTCGTAGTTTGTTGCACTGTCTGATTAGCAAGTTATTGTATTCCTTATGGGAGAAGTTATTGTTTCTGGTGTTCTGAATTGCAGGAAAACTGATCACCCAAAGTTGTATTTGTGGTCGAAGAACTGGGAGAAAGGTGTCAAGTCTGAGGATGTGAAACCTGCAGATGTGGAGGATGTCAGGAAACTTGGCAAATTAGATGAAGGTGAGCAGCCATTATATCTTCCTGGTTTCCTAAGTTGCTCAGCATGGATTTTGGATTTTTTTGTAATTGTAGTTCTATATATTCATTCGCAGACTGAAATTAAATTGTAATTTTAGTGCAGTCAAAACAAGAGAACAAATAAAATAAGTGTAATACATACTGCTTTCTGGTTGAAATTTTGACCATATTTGCCTGAAGAGGCAAATGTTTTATGTTTCCAAAAAGTGCCCACAAAATTTTTTGTCCTTACCACATAATGCTGCTCATTACTGTCAGATGCAGTGAAAATGTCTATTGTGTCTGATTACTAAGTAGTCTGAGGAATAGCTTTACCATTGATCATAAAAGAACTATACTGTTGAATATTTTTGTAATGGAGTCTACGTAGT
The DNA here is from genome assembly GCA_002778355.1 of Clitarchus hookeri. Taxonomy (NCBI): domain Eukaryota; kingdom Metazoa; phylum Arthropoda; class Insecta; order Phasmatodea; family Phasmatidae; genus Clitarchus; species Clitarchus hookeri. Next base: position 42,013 of record NQII01001870.1, read on the forward strand.
GAGTAAGAAAGAAACTTAAGTACAGTCAAACTGCTAATTTGGTAATTGAGGGAATGTTGGGAAGATAGTACTTGTAGTGAAGGGTTAGGTTGAGAACATGTTGTGGTGGTTTCCAGTGTATCCTGCAAGTGAAGCATCAGTGAAGACAGATGTGCCAGACAGAAGCCACGAGGATGGGCACGTGAAGGAGGAAGAAGTGACAGTGAAGGCTGAAGGGGAGGAAGAGGAGGATCATAAGGAAGATGCGTCACTCCTGCAGCAGGCGCTGACGGGCCGAGGCCAGGACGCCATGCTGCAGCTCCCAATATGCCAGAGTGAGCTCATGAGGTTCGCTAGCTCCATGGCCGACAAGCTGCAGGCTGAGGAGCCACCCCGGGCACCCCAGCCCGAGGCACCCATAGACCCCGTTGAGTGCCGCCTCAACCTCCTCGACCACATCAGCCACTCCAGTCAGCTTGTTGACTCCCGCCTGTCCTCCATCGCTGCTCAGATTGCAGGCAAGTTGTGTTGTCATGTTCCCTTCTCAGTTTTTGTAGAAAACTGAGACTGTGTTCTAATTGGTGTGGTTTTGGTTTGCGATTTCCATTTTGAATATTGTAAGGTTTTGATTGGAACATGACAGTTAATTGTTTACCATACAATGCTGCTGTCTGTCTTTTGTCTACCACAACTTGGCTGGTACCAGATAAATGTAAAAAAATTATTTGAAAACTGAGAACTGTGAATTTCTTAAAATAAACTTGATATCTTCAAAACAAAAATTTTTTTAATATTGTAAAATGATAAACATGTCAGACTGTTACTAAACAATTGTTAGCTAATGAAGAGATTCATATTTCATGAATATTTTGACATTTTCCAAAATTTGAATGTGAAACATTAGTTTATTACATAAATTGTTATATATATTTTGAGACATTTCAGAACTATTTTGACTTGTCCCCAAAGCCCTATACATCAAAATTTGATTTTTTTTGCATGAAGTCCATGTTCAATCATTAAGTGCCAGACGTATTTTTAAAAAGATAATACCCTTTGCACTACTCTACCAAAATCAAATGCACACATCTGTTCAGAACACTTCAACATGCAAGAAATGTTTACCTTGTTTTACTAGTACTGTATGCAGTGTGTGTTATTAATAAAATTAAAACAGAATGTTGCATCATTTATGTTGTTCACCATAACAGTAATTCTGTGGTGCATTTTTATTTATTGAGTAAACACAGGGGACTTGTTTAGTCAATGTAAACATAATTGAAATTGCTTGGCAACTTTTATATTGGTGTAAGGTGGAAGGATATGCAAATGGAAGAAAGAAGAAACCTCAAAGGGCTTTCAAAAGTGCTCACATTACAGTAAACAGTCTACATATAGTCCAACAAACTTAATTCCACTCATCCAAATCCCTTTGATTCTTTGCAGGATGTCTTAAATATGTATGAATGCTCAATTTGTTGCATATGTCAACATCTAGCATTTATTCCTTTTTCTGAACGAGTGCAAAACATGACTTACGTATTATTTCATTGTTATTTGTGCAGCGTTGGAGTCCCAGGATCCAGACTTTGCAAAAGATGAGACACCCGACTTCTTCCCAAAGACCAAACAAACAGTGCAGATGCTAATGAGAGACTTGCTCACCATGCACAAAATAGCTGCTGTCAGCTAAGTGTGGATCTACCTCTTGTGTCTGTCAATATATATGAGTACGTGTGCTGTAGACAGAGTACACTTGTATATGAAAATCAGATAGTCAAGTTTTAATAAACCGTTAAATTGTAAATATTCATCTGTACAATAAAAATGTATTTTGATCTGTAATAAATTAACTATTTTACATGTAAATAATTGTAGTCAATTTTATTTAGAGCTACACTAAAACCTTGTTCATATTGCACCCCATTTCATTTCCAATTTTTGCACTGGTGTTTCCCCGATCCCATTTATTCCCTTATAAGTTGATTGCATTGCTGTCCCTCAAATTGAGTACCAGAAATTGTGTTTGTCCCTCTTTTTACATCACGTACAAAACACAAACAATGTTGATACCATTGCCAATGCGAGAGATAGTTCAGAAGATCATCACGAAGCTACTGCTACTTGGAACAGTGTGTGCTATGATTGGGCTCGTGATCAGAGCACAATGAATGCTGGGAAAGCAAGATGGCTAAAGGATGGATGGCAAGAAGGCTGCTGGTACTAATTCCTTTTAAGCCACCAAATCTGCAGGGTATGGTCTCTGGATTATTTTACCATCAGTAAACTGTCTCATATAACTCAACTTCTCTATGCCTTTATTAAAATATTAAGTTGACGCATGTCGCTTCCTGCTCATTATTATTCGACTCCGCATCATCACGTGCATGTCACGTGTGTGAGGGAATCGAACCCCGACTGGCCGCCTTCAAGGCCAACACCCATTTAATGATTGGAAGTCACGTCGTCCCCCGCAACTTGCAAGCTCGCTGAGAAACAGCCATGGGCATGCAAGAGTTTGCCCCTAAGCGAGCAGCGGATGCCGCCCACAATCACACTCAAACCTCCCCGCCAAGAGATGGCAGTAGAGGTGCCACCCGGCCCGAACCTGAAGGGGATGCGGCTGAAGATTACCGAAAGCGAACTAACCACATGGGAACCTTCCAGGAATATAATGCTGTGTACCCGGCAGAAACACCAGTTGAGGCGAGGCAGCTCGCCCTAGCACCATCCATTGCTAGGGCTTTCTGCCAACCCTGTTCCTCCCTGAGGAGCCAGTGCCAGTTGTCCACGTAGCTCGCCTCAGTACAAGTCGTGCTAAGACACACTACTGCACAGCCACAGTCCTCCTCAGGACTCTCAAAGACCTTCCAGTCTTCTACCAGTTCTTCAGCCGACAACGCCTTCCCTAACACAGCAGCCAAAGAGTCGTCGCTACCCCCTGACACTTATCTTCAGGACTACAAGCCACAATTAGGGTCCAGTTGTTTACGGGCCTATTTGACACCTTTTGTTGTATAATAATGGGTAAGCACCGAGCCAGAGTGCAGAATAACTCGCGACAGGGAAAATCAGAATACATGGCTTTGAATGATTAATTATTAAAGACAGTGAAGAAATAAATTTTAATTGCCTTATTTGTTCATTTTTGTCTCAAAGTTACATTATATAATATAATTAATTACTTTAAAAACAGACATTTGCCACATGCGCAAGGTGTCGCCAACATGAAGCGGTGGTGAGGGGTACATTCTTTCACCCCTCCCGTCACTTCCCCTTCGCCGTCACGCCTGCTGTGAATACACTGCCTGATCAATAATCTCTCCATGTGCTCTCAACTGATCGAGTGCGCACAGGACATTCAAATATTGCCTTGCATTCAGTTTCATATTACAATTTTTATTTTCACAGGGTTTGAAAGTTTTAGGTCGATTTGCATTCGGTGTTGGTTTGCAATCAATTATACACTGTATTTTGAGATGATATATTCTTTATTTAAATAAGTTGAGGTGAAATTTAACTACCCATTTCCTACTAGAAATAATTTGGTAACAAGGATACTAATTAAATTTCACACTTTGCTTGAAACGTCTCTGTTGAATTAGGATTTCCATATAAAGTAAATATTTTCTTAGGGAGACTTCCTGTTATTTAATAATTGAGTTTTGTATTGTTATTTGTGAGTGATCTGCGACACATCTGCATCTAGACGTATTCAGTCTCCACACCTTTACAAATTACTCAACATGTTTTTGCGTTGTTTCATTATATTTAACTATGGTAATCCACTGTGTTATCTTGGTTCAAATAAATGCTTACACTTGTTTGTGTAGTTACATAAACATTAAAAAATTCTATACAAATGTGCATGTAAGTATATACAGTCAAATCACATTAGGACCACCTGCTAGAAGTGCCTTCTGCAGCATGTAGCCCATGACGTATTGCCTGTGACGTGGGCTACTGAAGCAGGGATATATGAGACTGGCTGGCTGTACACAGTGCGCTTCCTGCTGTCATGGGTAAGGGAAGCAATTTAACAGAGCTGCAAAAAGGGATGATCATCGACTTTCGGGCCAAGGGGGGCAGCATTTGGGAAACGGCTACGTTTGTATACTGTTCAGGTGCCTCTGTGGTAAAGGTGTATTTGAGTAGAAGAATGGTACCATTGGGAATAACAGTCGTGAAAACAGCAGAGCTCCATGTGCCATTGATGTCCGAGGTGAACGCCGACTATGACTGTTCGTGAAGGCCAATCGACAGGCTACAGTGGAACAGCTCACCATCCAAGTGAACCAGGGGCCATCCAGCCAGACACTTGTACCGTAACAGTTAAGTGAACCCTTCTGCATATGGGGCTTTAGAGTAGACTGAAGGTGACCGCACCCATGCTAACACAGGTGCATAAAAAAAAATGACTGGAATTTGCTCGACACTATGGCAACTGGACCACTGCTGATTGGCAATGAGTAGCCTTCTCTGACGAGTCACGTTTTCAGCTGTATAGAACAGATGGACATCAGCGTGTCCGGAAAGAAACGTCTGAGAACTGACACCCTGCATCCATTGCTGGACAAACACAAGGTAGTGGGGGCAGTGTTATGGTCTGGGGAATGTTCTCAAATTGTCTAGGTTCCATCATAAGTATGGAAGTTACTCTTGATCAATTTGGTTATGAATCCATCCTCAGCGATCACGTCCACCCGTACATGATGATTGTCTTTCCTCGGGAGGATGCGATCTTCCAGCACGATAATGCGCCTTGTCGTATGCCTGGAAGAGCACGATCCAAACTTCAAAGTTCTTCCCTGGCACCCAAACAGCCCCACCTCTCAATTAAATTGAACATCTTTGGGACCACCTCGAGCGTCGTGTTTGCCATCTGTCTCCTCTGCCATGCACCAGTTGTGGGACGCACTGCAGACAGCATGGCTCCAGATACCCGTGGAGACCTATCAACACCTGACGGAGTCACTGCCAGTTTGTCTAGCTGCTGTCCGTGCTGCGAAGAACTGTTACTCAGAATACTAGCAGGTGATCGTAATAATGTGAGTCGACTGTGTAAATTATTGTTTGCTGATCCACAATTCTTTATAATAAAATTTGCTTTAAAATAACACAGTAAAATTGTGGTTCTAATAGCACATAATTTTAGTAATAAAGTTTCAATTTACGAGTCTTTGATAATATACCTGTTACACCGGTATCTGTTATAATGGGGACTTGTCCCCCTTGATCCATCTAAGATGTGGTGGACATGTTAGCTTCGTCAATGAAATAAGGTAGTCAAATTTGGTTTCAAGCCATGCAGTCAAAATCTTATTTTGGGTTGGGAATTAGTTCATTAAATTCATTCGTCCATGGCTTTTTGTAAAATTGCTTTGTCAACGGGATTCAATGTCACTGCCTGAGAAGTGAGGAATTGTGCTTGATTTGACACTTGTCTGGGTATACAGATGGGCTGTTTACCCCGGTAGTCTTAAACATGTTGGCAGTATTCAGATGGGAACATGGGAATGTGCATAGGGTCCTTTCAATTAGTGCATTTGTTTTGAAAATCATCAGCACTGAATTACAGTGGAACCCAGTTATAACATCCCCTCTCTTACATTTTCCTGCCTAATGAGCTGCCTTCTCTTGGTTCACATACATGTTTCTCAATACAAAATTGCCCTCTTATAAAGTTTTCCCGTATATAAGGCTGACGTGCCTTGGGGTCTTTGGGAAATGTTATAACAGGGTTCTACTGTATTAAGTTCTGACAATTCTTAAGATGTATTTCTGATACAGTAGAACAGCACCATAATGAAACATTCGCTATAGCAACAATTTTCGGACTCACCTCGGTGTTCTATATTAAATACACGGTTCATATATTCCTTTAAAATGAGTGCTGATAGAACCACTCGAATTGAAAACATTTACATGTTTTCAATTTTTCGCTGCAAACACTGCTAATCTAGCAGTCTAAATAATGTCAACGATTTTTCTTCCCTGGCAAATACAAAAGGAAGGAATGAATTACATCCCTTCCCTCCCCTTTTATACCATACTACCTACTCGCTACCCCTCTATCTTGTTTGGCTATTGTTCTGTTGCCAGGCAGAGCTGCATTCCTCAAAACAAAAGAGGTGAGGGGTGGAAAAAAATATTGATCACGCCAGCAGCTAAAAGATGGGAGGTAACAAATAAGAAAAAGAGATATATGGTATCCAATAGAACTGAAACATATTTCTTGCTCAGCAGTTGGCTCACCTTCTACAGGCTTTCAGCCTTAGACATTTTTTAAATTTCATTCAAACAAAGTCTGCTACTGTTCTCGGTAAAGTGCCTGCAATTACACTTCCTGTCACATTTAGGAGCTGTATCATTCAAATGGTTCAGGCAGATGTAATGGGTGTTATCATCAATCTTTGTTGCATGCATTTACTAACAGTCATCAAAAAATCGTTTTTCTTAGTTTTCAGTGTTTATCAGTTAAGTTAACTTTTAATAATCTTTACCTGAACAATGGTTAAATGTGGAAAGTGCTGCTGTTAGATGTGTTGCGTTCTATTATACAGTAAACTTGTGAAATTTCCATGTGTGCAACAGCATTCGGAAAATGCAGGATAATCAGAAAGTGAGTTGATGATAACACTGCATGAAAATATGCTACTCAGTAATTTTTGGTTACAACTATAATATGTTGTAGCAATAATTTTTTGCATCATTATCTGTTATTGCTATAGCAAGGTTCCACTGTGTATTTGTGAGACTTTGGTACGTTAGATGGTTTGTGGTTTTTTTTTTTTTTTGCCACTTTGTTTCCTGGTGATGAAGTCACATTTTTCGATTGGGCTTTAATAGGTCTGCCCTTTACTGTATTTGCATAGGTGCCTCGCTCCATTCAACAATTGCGAGTCCGGTTTTATTTTATAGTCTTTTTAATTGTTCTGTAGTATTCTCTTGCTCGTTTGCCGTTGTACTAGAATTGATGTATGGTAAGTAGCTTTATTTTGTCTCCTGAAAGATATTTATTGGAGATTATTAGAATTTTATATTTGTAATTTGTTTCACCTGGTCCAATGGTTTGAAGTAAGTTCGTGTTGCACTTACTGTTAAATTCTCATAATCATAATTTTTACGTTCCTTTAGTCAACATATGCCTACTTGACTAATAATCTTCATCTTGAAAAGAATTCTCAAGAATCAGTGTTTGGAATAAACTACTAGATACTGAACTAGGATAGGAATTCAGAATTGAAAAAAAAACTGTAAAATAAATTATAAATATGTATAATTATGATAAATAAAGTGCATATATAAATGTACAGCATTCTTACATAGAGCATGGATATATCCTTTATAGTGCATCTAGTACACCATAGAGGGGTTTTATTTTATTTTTTTTATTTTTTTATTTATTTATTAATTAAAAATCTGACTTCTGTGTGTAGTGCGTATTTGCATTCTGGGTCCACTTTAAGTCAGGGAATTTGAGCTCTTATATTTTCTGTTTACATGTGCTAATACCTTATATTAGCTTTTCTTGTATCAGATGTTCATTGATGATATTTAATTTACTGATTTTGCTGACCAGTGTGTGTTGTGATAAACAGTGTTATTTTATTTAAAAAATTCAATTTAATTAATTTGTTGGATTTGTAACTAACTATCAACATATTGAACCACTGTTTTAAATAAAAACAAATGAATGGCATCTTTCCACAAGTTAACCTACTTTTTTAATACAAGACACTTTCAAAAGTAAGACATTTAGTTGACTCTTGACAGTTAAATATGACACTTTAGAGAAAAACAGCCATTTTTAAGTTTATTTCTTGTACTGCAGAAAAGCTAGTATGTTGTGGATGAACAAGAAGGAAAATGAGAAAGGATTCCAATCTAATAACTATGAAGGAAGGCACAGATTGCTCCATCACCAAGGCAGAAACTCCAGATTAAAATTGTTTGGCCATATGAGGGAGAAAGAAAACTTGAACGTGTATAATACACTTACAAGATAAGAATAAATCCCAGACGGCTACTTACAGCTGTTTGGACTTTACTAAGACTGATGTAGCGAAAAGGAGAAGTTTACATGTGAAAATGAGAAGAATACAATTACCGGAACTGATAAAACAATCTCTTGTGGACTTGCTTTTGATAGAACAAGTGATATGGTTTTAGATATGTGTGGACATGTTGACATGTTCTAGTGGCAGTTGTAAGCAGTTCACTGTAAAATGAGCACTTTTGAAAGCCCTGCTTAAGATCTACTTTATGTCACCATGGGCCTCATTACCTTATTCCTGCATCAATCACATGAAGATTTGAAAATATTAGAAAAGTAAACATGTGACAAATTTGCTTATTTTTACACTTATGTGCATTTAAATAAACCATAAAGAACATTAAATTATTTCAGTATTCTAACTTTTTTGATTGAACATTAAGACATAGAACTACTTCCCCTCCATTGCCAACTTTAATATAATCAAGGTTGGTCAGTGTAACTGTTGAAATATATGTAGATAGGGGCAATGACACTTTTCTTAGGTTGATTTCAAAAGTGCTCAGTTAACAATGAACAGTTTATAATAGACATAATGTTTTATTGTTCCAGCAGACTGTAAAGGGGAAGGACTGGTCAGTCACAACGTGTGGTAGATGTAGCAAGTCAGTTTTGCGACAAATGACAGTCGTGGCATGTGCAGTTGGGACGGACTGTGAATGCTCAGCCGGAGCGCTGCTGCTCTAGTGCCAGCTCTAAGCGGCGCAGAGCGCGGCCGGCCCGGTTGTCCTCCTTCTCACACAGATAGTTTGCGTGCACGGAGCAGTCCTCGCCTTGGTAGCGGTAGGAGCGCAGGGCCGGGTTGTAGGCCAGCTTGAGGCAGCGTCCTGCCCCGTGGATGGTCGGCTGCTCTGTACCGCTTGTGGTCGAGTTGGACGCCACAGGCCGTGCGCTGTTGGCCCAGATCCACAGCAGGCCCGGGTTCAACCCTCCTGTCCAGAAGTCCTTGCCTGCAATATCAGACATCTCCATAGAAAGTGGTCACCTACAGCCTTCTAGTATTGTATCATTTTGAAATTTATAAATTATCTGTCAATTTTTGTGTAGAAATTAGGTCAGTAATTTTGCATTTTTACTTGTGAAAAGTTTAGGAAATTTCATTATACATAGTCAATATGAAAATACAAAATTTTACTCCCACACAACCGATAATATTCAGTATTTACATGGAAATGTGTTGAAGGAAATAAGCGGATAGGTATAACACTAAGGGTGGGTTTTACCACCTCCGCTAAAAGAGGAGGTTGGCTAGCTAGGAGTTGGGCCTAACTGCCAGCTATTGCGTAGCCTCCTGTTTGTACTCAGACTGTTCAGGTCTGATTTTGTAGATGATGGTAACGAAAGTTACTAAAAGATTGTGACTTTTCGAATTTGCATTGTTTTAAGAGCTATGTTTTAACAAAATGAATGCATTAAATTTTATTGTTTTTTTATATAATAAACACAATATTATGTATGTATTGATTTAGTAACAAGTTTTTATTTAATAATACCAAAATTGGGTGGTTAGTGTTGTTACATGTGGCTGCTGTGCATCGCTTTTCTTGCTCCTTCCCCCTTGAGCATGCAAAGCAGCATGTCAAGGGCATTACTAGTAACCAGAGAACAGAATGCTGTGACAAAGGAACCGCCGCATCACTCGAATGTGGGCTGCGGTTAAGCCTATTGGTATTTGTGCCACTCCTATCCTTGAAAAGGTTAAATAACCAACATAGAGGCAGTTATGAGGACTTTAATTTAGAATTGAGATTGACATTAAATATTGTGCTCATTGAAAATAACAACTGTTAATAGTAGAGATGGGTAGTATAATGTAAGTAATAACACTGTATTTTTATATAAATAAATTGAAAAACTAAATTTAGTTCTTTTATTTTTATTGAGACCTCCATCCCTCACAGTCTTTGATATGCCGCTGGTATCTTGTAACACTATTTTCAGCTTTTAATCTCAGAAAGCAAATGTAACATCATATATTTGTGACAAAAGTAATATTTTGTTTCCTATTTGATACTCTTAATTGATCATAATTACAAAAACTGTTATTAATTGCTATTTTCAATATTTACGTCTCCATAGCAATGTTGTATGTACGCATGGAACAGATAGCAGCACATCCATGCACAATGTGCAGAAATCCAATTCTGAAAACGTAGACTTTTCATCTGCATTCCAAAAAATACCATTGGTCATTGAAATATATGAACAATGCAAGAATTTTTCACTTGGCTGTACTTTATTCACGTTAATTACTTTTATTATTTATTCACTCACCAATGTCTAAACTATATTTCTTTATTCACAATATTGCAGTCATGATTCATGGTGCTGCCGCCACAACACATGTTCTGTGGTTCATGGTTCTGTACAATATAGCACAGTGACATCCAAAACGTGTATCGATTATCAAAACAAAAATGCCACTGTTAAAAGTCACATAATATGTTACTAGGTGGTAGTATTTATAATATGAACACAAAAAATGAATTGCATCACTGGGAAATATTTAAAATCACTCTACTGTACTTATTAATACATAAATTCTAGTTTTCGTATTTATATCATGTATTTCAAATAAGATGTCATTTTCTTTTCTTCAACCTCCAGTTGGAACAACTAGCAGCCGGTTCAACCTCAGTAACTAGTAACTGGAAGCTGAAGTCACCGCTAGATGTTGACTTGAAGTGGTAAAACTAAATTTAGTGATAGCCAGCAGTTAATTTTTGAGTGAAAGAGTAAAACTGGCCCTAACTCATGTAATTTTTTCAGGAACCACTTGTTAATTCTGACAATGTTTTCATATTAATAGCAAATATAAACACACACATACATTATATAGCAAATAAAAATATATATATAAATAGCAGACTATAAAATCACAACAGGGAGTGATGGTATTGTAGAATTGCATTACAATCTCTCACCACACTACAATATATTAAAGGACCATCTAAAATTTTAAGAGAAACTTTGGGGTTGTGAAAGATTAAGATATTGCCCGTTTTGTATGTAGGATAAATTGATAAGAACCTCTACAAGCATTAATGTGACGCGCCACGAGCGCTGTCGGTTACATTCACAAGCCTCAGCCTCTGGTGCTCCCCCCTAGCACAGTAGCGCCGTCGCTCATTTTGCCTCTGTACCACTCCATTTCTACAAGCCGAGGAAGCACTTGCCACCTGAGAGGCCGGCAATCCACACAACGCCAAGCTCCGGTCTAGTGGGTGGTCCCATCTCCTCAGTAGCAAGGCTTGCCCTGACCAGCAGGCACCGAACATGCACACTGGCCACGCATCAGGGGAGGCTTCCCCCTCCATGCAGCCCGCCCCAGCCACCACTCATTCGCCTCGGGTCTCAAGAGTATTTCTTTGCACGCCCTTCAGAAGGGCAGTCTATTGTGTTTTTAATTATAAATAACATTAATATTAGCACTCCATGTGATGCTGGATCCCTTAGGTACTGATCTAGCACCATGCCAGAATAGCCTGAGAACTCTTGGAATAAGTTGTTGGTCCAACAGGGCTCATGATTACCTTCCGGATAACTCAGAATTAGGATTAATGATATATAAGCACTCGAGTCCAATTGTGTCTCAGACTCGAGCCCATCCTTAGAATAGCAGAGGAGTTTGCGGCGGATTTGCTAACGCAGGCTGGCTAACTAATCTATTTTTCTTTTTAAGTTTTCAGGAATCCAGTGGGGATTCGGGGGGGCCAGGCCCAGTTACACCTTTCCCCCCACCAGAGTGGTATTTCCCTCACCCCTCTGGTTCAGCCAACGCCACACAATACAGAGGAAAACCAGGTCCCGCTCCCTCTCTACTCGTATCTCTCTACCCACTAATAAAGAGCATGGTTCCTACCTAAATTAATGTCTCTTGTAGCATTTTCTATTAATTCATGCAACAATTTTGAATTCTTTCCTTTCAAAAGGGTTTTTATGGTATCTATGTAGATTTTTCCCTTTCTCTTCTTAGTTATAGGTTACCTATAGGTACACCTAGGGAGGTAGTCATGGCCACCCAATCCTTCTCTGCCGTGATGCATGCCCCTTTGCATGGATTCCCTCCCCTGTAGGTGTATTATGGGGCCTAGCTCTGAGACGCGATTAGCTCCCGTATCTACCGCGGACTTACACTTAACACTTAGAATTAAGTTAGGTTAGGAAAAAAACCAGAAGGGCAGTTAGCAGTTGCCAGTCTCAGCACTGGTAGCTGAGAGTCAAGAGGTCAGACTCCAGCCGTAAACCCGTGCTATCTTGCCACTATACCCGTGACCGCTTGGCTTCAGCAGTATTTGCTCAGCTCAGTCTGTTCTGCTTATCAACTTGTATTTTTCAACACATGGTAGAAGCTCTTGTCGTGGAGCCTTCTCTAACGTTACTAGTGTTGGCCTGAGTGCCTTGTCCACACCAGGTGTACTGTGTACTGGGGTCACTCTCACTCCGAGACTATTTGAATCTCGTTATAGTTCTGCGGTATCAGCTTAGCAAACTTGGTCCCTCATCCATCAGACCATTAGCGGATACAGGTCGGAGATATATGTTTCAGAATGACAGAATAAAACACATATCTACCAGTTACATCTTTGTGGTCTGGTCATTTTGTTTTGCTTTACATCTTTCCTACCCGCTTTGTCTTCTGTGCGCATATCCACCAAAATACTTCCAGGTGCACGCACAATCATCGCGTAAGAGAATAAAACCACGTCCCCGCTGAAGGGTGCTCCCACATCTTGTCTATGCTTGGTGTCCAATGCTGGCTGGTAATGTTGCCCTGTAGTGACATTGTGGCAAGGGGAGAGAGAACCTTTCTCTGAGGCTCCTGAGACTTGAGGAGAACACACGCTAGGTCACTGCGACTCTCAGGCTACAAACTGGTTGTGCTGCTTACTGAGAGCCCTAGGGGCCCTTGCATGGGGAACACTGTAAGTTGAGGTCAGTGGCTAGTCACGTCGCTCACTCATCTCCTCCCAAGGAGGATCAGGGGGTCCTATCTACAAGTTGCTATAGGCTCAAGCACCGTCAATCGTGAGGCATACCTAGTGATGCCAATCGATTGATAGAATTCTGGCAGGGGAATCAATTGATAGGACTCTGATTCAATTTCCCCCAAGGCACTGGCCCACGGAAGAGTCGGTTCCTTCCTGGTTGGACCACGCCAGAACCTGTCCTACCCCGCGCTGCTACGTTACTTTACTCACATTTACAATTGTGCCTGCACCTACACGACACCCACTGAATCCAGTAAAATATCNCGCTGCTACGTTACTTTACTCACATTTACAATTGTGCCTGCACCTACACGACACCCACTGAATCCAGTAAAATATAATTCTTTTCTCTTTCATTCGTTTTATGCCACAAATTAACTTAACATCTCTGACTCTGCATAGCTGTATACCTACAGCTATTCCTAAATGCCCCATCACCATGTGGGCCAGAAAAGGGATAACATAATCTACAGTGCCCAAGCTACACACTCTGGTGAGCCAGGGCCAGACAGCCCCAGGGTTCAAATGAGTGTGTTTATATGGCCCTTAAATACCTCTAAANCATAATCTACAGTGCCCAAGCTACACACTCTGGTGAGCCAGGGCCAGACAGCCCCAGGGTTCAAATGAGTGTGTTTATATGGCCCTTAAATACCTCTAAGGAGACCGTTTCCTTAGTCTTTGGAGAGATACTGAGCCAGTACAATATGTTGCCAACTGGTGTCAAATGTTACTTTTTTACAGCAGAAGGTACATCAATTCTGATTCAATTTCCCTTCCTCAGAAAAATGTAAAATTTCAACACCCAGTGATGATAGGGTGTTCCTTTATACNCGCTGCTACGTTACTTTACTCACATTTACAATTGTGCCTGCACCTACACGACACCCACTGAATCCAGTAAAATATCATTCTTTTCTCTTTCATTCGTTTTATGCCACAAATTAACTTAACATCTCTGACTGTNCTTTTCTCTTTCATTCGTTTTATGCCACAAATTAACTTAACATCTCTGACTGTGCATAGCTGTATACCTACAGCTATTCCTAAATGCCCCATCACCATGTGGGCCAGAAAAGGGATAACATAATCTACAGTGCCCAAGCTACACACTCTGGTGAGCCAGGGCCAGACAGCCCCAGGGTTCAAATGAGTGTGTTTATATGGCCCTTAAATACCTCTAAAGAGACTGTTTCCTTAGTCTTTGGAGAGATACTGAGCCAGTACAATATGTTGCCAACTGGTGTCAAATGTTACTTTTTTACAGCAGAAGGTACATAAATTCTGATTCAATTTCCCTTCCTCAGAAAAATGTAAAATTTCAACACCCAGTGATGATAGGGTGTTCCTTTATACTAGGGAAGAGGGGAGTAGTACTGCACCCCCTTGCACCCTCCTACATATGCCTATGCATGCATGTGTGTATGTATGCATGTGTGTATGTATTCATGTGTGTCCGCATGCATGTGTGTATGTATGCATATGCGCAGCATACACTAGATTATAACAAGACTGGGTGGATGGTCGGTCAAAACTATTCTTGTTGCACCTCTCCGAGTGTGTTACTGCACAGGAACCTACCTCTGTATTCCTTGTGCGACTGGAGGTAAGCGACAATGTCCTGGTTCTCTTCTATGCTCTCTAGTTCTGCAAGACTGGAGCCCAGGCTCTTGCACATGGAGGTAGAAGACTTCCAGTTGAACTGCCGGCTGCTGAAGTGGTAGCAGCTCTTGCCGACTCGCGTGAAGTTGGTGGGGCAGGGATCTGCAACGTGCATCTTAAATTATGTTGAAGATATAGAGATAAATAGGTAGATAGACAGAAATGCAGGTAGGTAGATGGAGAGGTAGATAGACAGATACAGAGTGAGAAACAAAGATGTAGTGATATATATAGAGATGAAACTACGGGCATCTCTTAACAGCTTAGGTCTTAAGCACTGATGGGGATGAAAATGAGGAGCAGATGGAGTAACAACATAAAATAATTTAAAAGTGGTGGAAAGGGAGTGTCCCAAGAAAACCCATTGGCCAACTAACACATATGCCACATTCACAACAAGGAAAAATCATGGTTGTACCTTACACCTAGTACTCTAAGTAGATAATCATGCAAATGTTTTAGATACACCTGTAGTAAAAATTTGATAATTTGATTTATTATTTCGGTTAGTTGATTTGCAAGTAAAGCAAGGAGGCCATTTAAATCAAAATACTTTTTGCTAGGAAAGCATTTCTTTTTAATGTTCACAGTGAAATTTTCTGCACAAACAGTATTCCACATTGTATTTAAATCCCAGAAACATACTTAAGAAAAGTGTCTTTTATTGGAAGGTTTGTAACAAATTTTGACAATTATGTGATTTTAGAATAATGATATTTTGCACAGTGACAGTAATAGGCAGTCTTCTTTATTTGTTATTAAATTATTTCACATATTATTATTATTTAAGTTTGTGCACTCTTTTGAAATTCTTCCTCAAGCCACTTCAAAGATACAGTGGAAACAGGGAAAGGAAGAACCAATTTCCTTATTAAAGCAGCTTTTAGGTCTTTTGCAGGCAAAATTTGTTACTCCTCATGATCTTTACCATTCACTCTTTCCGAGAAATCTTTGTAACTTTACATTTCCAAACTAGACTCTACTTATGATTAATTTATTAGGAAGACAAGGGGAGGGACATAGATGTTTAAAGTTTCGTACACAGTATAGCAGGTACATACCTTCATCATTGCGATCATTATTCCCAGACATCACGTAGTAAAGTAATTCTTCAGTGCGTCTCAGCCGCTTCTCCATAAAGTCAACACGATACACCAGCTTCTCTATTGCTCCAAGAAGGTACAAGTCTGTCTCCGACACATCCCCTGATGGCCCCGGGCTCGGCCGAGACGGGTAGCTGCCCATCGTCGGCCGAGACACAATGTAATTGGCAGTGGGCTTCTGTTTCATGACCTTCTCACTGCGAGGCTGCAGTGCCCACTCCTCCAAGATGGGCGACCAGACGCCCTCTACCAGTGAGTATGACCGACTCTCTTCCTCGTCCACTTCTGGGTGCAAGTTACGCAGTATTTTTGATAGGGAATCTGCCACCGTAAAGTTGCTCACTTGTGTACCTGCAGTGTCTGAAGAGAATCAAAATTTTTTTATTTCCATCCAACTTTACTGCAGTAAAACTGTTGTGAAATCCTTTTAAGGATTTAAGTTAATAATTTTTAGAGATAATTTTTTTTCTACTTGTGGAAATTGAGTCTCTTATTAATTTAATGTTCTTTTTCCCTGATCTTTGAGATAGAACGGCATTTATGAATACTTTTTGATTTCAAAGAATGGTTTATTGTAGTTTAAAGCACTGCTATTTAAAAAAAAAGAAATATACGCTTACAAAAGAAGAAAATCTTTAAAGTTCTACCAAAATGTCCAGTTTTAAACTGATGAGATAGATGATGATGATGGAACTGGGAGAGGAGGCGGTGGTGGTGATGAACAAGAAACAGAATGAGGACTGTAGTTGAACTGGTGCAACAATAACCAAGTGACAGTCTTTCGAGATGGGATGTCTAAATGTCCACTTCCCTAAAGAAAAACATGGAATGAAACCTTAAAATGGAGCAATGATCTAATACATGAGCAGAGGTAATAGAAGCACCCTAAGAAAAATAACCAGACAATGGCAACATCCATCACCATGCTGGGAATCAAACCCAATCTTTTTGGTGTGAGATTGTTCTGTTGACCATGCTGCTCTGTTCACATGGCACCGGGAGTGATGAAGAGATGGGAACTGAGCGTAAAATTTGACAATACAGTTGGAGCTCAACCAAATAGCAAAAGAGGAAGAACACTCCAGCTAGAGAGGTTTTGTTAAATTATGTTTATATTGAGATGATTTGATTCATGGTTTGTTGGGAGTGACTTCAGATATCTGGTATATTTAATGTCACGATGAAGTTGTAATGATGAGAGTTTGGAGTATTTAGGTGTAGGTGCTATTATGGTGTGACTGATTATAATGTAGGTTTGATTATCATTATTCTTAGTTAACTTCACTGTAGTTAACAGGAATGGAACAAGGAAAAAAAAAATAAAAAAAGCACAGCAGGTATGTAAAAGAAGCCTACATTATTTTAAAAAATGTTATGTTTGAATACAGAAAATCTACNGCTCCGTTCACACGGCACCGGGAGTGATGAAGAGATGGGAACTGAGCGTAAAATTTGACAATACAGTTGGAGCTCTACCAAATAGCAAGCGAGGAAGAACACTCCAGCTAGAGAGGTTTTGTTAAATTATGTTTATATTGAGATGATTTGATTCATGGTTTGTTGGGAGTGACTTCAGATATCTGGTATATTTAATGCCACGATGAAGTTGTAATGATGAGAGTTTGGAGTATTTAGGTGTAGGTGCTATTATGGTGTGACTGATTATAATGTAGGTTTGATTATCATTATTCTTAGTTAACTTCACTGTAGTTAACAGGAATGGAACAAGCAATTAAAAAAAAAAGCACAGCAGGTATGTAAAAGAAGCCTACATTATTTTAAAAAATGTTATGTTTGAATACAGAAAATCTACATCTGTATGAAATTAGAATAGCTGTAAACAGGCTAAGATGTATGTGCTCTTTGAAACTGCTATTTATGCACACTATTGTAATTGACAATTAAGAATAAATCTACTGTAATAAATACTACAACTAGACTAGTTAGTCTATTTGGTATATACTTACCAACTAGGAAGTTGTGGCTCGGCAATGTTACCAACATGATTACTGGAAGTAATCCTTTAAAACTCTTTGAAGTCATTGTATTCACACCTGCAATAGTTAAATTTTTTTAGTTTCATGAACTGAAAATACAAGCAGAACTACACTACTGCAGAAATTTGACGCGATCGTATACCAGAGTTGTAATGTGATGATTATAAATTGCCCGGCGCCACAGCCCTACGGTGAGCTGGNCTTTGTAATAATTATTGCAATGCAATGATTGTATAGCAGACAGTGACATTAAAATTTAATTCTGTGAATGGTAATGTGAGCTATTATTAAGTGTTACAGATATATTAAAAAGCTTCTGGTGCNATCCGGAGTGGAGGACACTACTGCGGCAGCTACAGTGGGCACCAAGGGAACAGTGAACGCCTGGTTCACGTCAAATTCTTTGGAATAATTATTGCAATGCAATGATTGTATAGCAGACAGTGGCATTAAAATTTAATTCTGTGAATGGTAATGTGAGCTATTATTAAGTGTTACAGATATATTAAAAAGCTTCTGGTGCNCATTAAAATTTAATTCTGTGAATGGTAATGTGAGCTATTATTAAGTGTTACAGATATATTAAAAAGCTTCTGGTGCACTTTTTTATACTCTCAATACTCTGAACAATTAGGTAGATTATTGGTTTGACATTTTTTCCATTAAGGTAATTTTTTTAAGTCTTGCTACAGCTGTGGGAACCAGTTGTTGGAAACTGTTTGCAGATGTGATATGTGTGCCTTGCTTATAAAGAGAAACCTGACATCTTAGGCAACGAACTTGTAGGTTTGCAGTACGTATTCTGTTTGTTTTATGCACATAATTTAAATTTTGCATATGAAAGAATGACAAAACAGATGTTATACACTAACAGATACTCTGTAGCCATGCACAGCCATTTTTTGATTCTGTGAACCTCCACCATGCAATGTATTATTGCATTTATTTAAAATTCTAAAGACTATTGGCTTGCATCAATCTCGTTGGTGATGGTTGGTGAAGTAATAAGTCTATAATATAGTTTTTGTAGCTTTGCATGAATTACTACTAGTTTGTTCCAAGTAACATAACCACCATTCATTATGGTGATCATGATCAATTTCTGCACAATTGTCTGTAATATTTCCCCTTCCTCTCGTATATTCTGCCTGATAGCAAATGTTTACATTTGCACAATGTAATGGGTGCATTTACTATGTAGTTTTGTGGGCTGAGCATCAACACATTCAGTGGCATGCCCAGCTTCGGACACAGAAACAAACTTAATTTTGAGTGTGTTTGTGAGGGGAAGTATATAACCATGTTTATCCTCTGCAACCTGACCATCCAAGCAGCTTATCTAGCTACTTTCTGTTATTACCTCTGTCAACAAAGTATCAAGTTTTTAGTTCCTACCCCTGTTCATTTGAGACATTGCACATTAAAAGTCAACTTCGCCCTACCCATAGTGTTTAGGACATCATTAATATTAATGTCCATTTTCAATAAACACAATATATCTTGCTCTACAGTGACTGGGATGTTCATTTAAGGTGGGCCACCCATGAATCACAAGAGTAGCATTGCTATAGGTGTTGTCACCCGACCTTGTCCCTTGGCTGATGAAAGCCTGTCAACGGGTCGCGCGCACACAAAATGCAAGACTAGCAATGCAATCATTGCATGTGATACGTGTGCGGTTATTGCATGCAATGCACATGCATGGTGCACCGAGGTTGGTAGAGGGCCTATGTGTGAAGTGTAAAGTGTGAAGGNGTTATTGCATGCAATGCACATGCATGGTGCACCGAGGTTGGTAGAGGGCCTATGTGTGAAGTGTAAAGTGTGAAGGGGTTTTATGTTAGTTTGTAAGCATTTCTATGTATTTGTTTTCCTTGTGCACTACTGTTCACGTTTTTGTAAACTTTGTGATAATATTGTTTTTCCTTCCATTCTTCATACATGTGCTTGACTATGGGGTCACCACTTTCGGCGCAGGGGAAGTAATCCTACTACCGATGGCCATTTGGCAGTCTCGTTTCTGAGCTCCGAGCTGGATGGGTGCATGCCACCAGGTGGGGGCTTCAGTTTTGCTTTCACTGATCTAGTAATTCTATTCACGTAATTTGTTTTGAAACCTTTTTAGTTTACCCCCCGCAGCCAGCTACGCTCATTGGATGGAGGGCTTGTAAATTATTAAGTTGCTTTAGGGCCTTTGACTGTGTCTCTTTTGTGTTTACCGTGAGCTGAATAAGACGAGGCATCAAGTAATTCAGTTACTTGTTAAGGTCTTTTGTACTGTTTTTCTTTATTGTGGTATGTGTGTGCAACACCTTGCATGGTGTAATGTGCTTTTGTGGGTAATAAACCCTTGATGGCTCTGGATATAACGTTCATGTGGTCACCCTAAATTCTTACACTTATGTTCATCCTACCCTTGTACTTGTGTTCAGTGTGTTCCGCAATCAAAAGCAGAACATAATATTTTTTAAGTTATTCTGCATCAATTTTAACAACTACGTGGCGACGTCACGATCCTAGTAAGAGTTTCTGCTCACCGCATGGCAGTGCACTGAATCACGGCCTGGTGCCCTGGGATCTTGACTACAACTTTAATACCTGAAAACTTGCTACCATTTGACACCGATAACAGTACTTTCTTTGTGTTACTTGAAAGAATCTGTAGTATTTATTGGTA
This sequence comes from Clitarchus hookeri, assembly GCA_002778355.1. Lineage (NCBI taxonomy): Eukaryota > Metazoa > Arthropoda > Insecta > Phasmatodea > Phasmatidae > Clitarchus > Clitarchus hookeri. The sequence continues at coordinate 62,478 of NQII01001870.1, forward strand.
GAGCTTGATGAAACAGGTTAAAACACATGTATGCAACCCTTGGGAATGCTCATTAAAGTATAGAAAGACAAGAGAAAAGTATTTTTGAGGTCCAGATAGTTGTCTTGACTGCAGTGCTATCAGGAAATGAGGTAATGCTCTGGGTGGTAATAGTGTAGACTGCTGTCCTTGGACAAAGTGGTGGGACAGGGGTGGGCACTTGCCTCGCCCCTCACTTACCACAGAAAAGAAATTGTTATTAAGTTATGGAAATGCATAATAAAGTAAAGTAATGTACCATGTGTACACTCATGGCCATATAAAATTTTGTACCCTGCAAAAATAATTTGGTTCTTAACTGCAATAGTTGGTGAATTTGTATACAAGCCAATCAATGGATGATGAGCAAATGGTTACAGCTCCATGGGAGGGCACTTGCACACATTTAGTGTATGGGTACTGCCAGTGCTTATTTTGGTATGGAATATATGAACAAGCTTCAGAATAGTGCATGTGATGTAACATGCACAATATTTGCCAAGCATAATTATTGAGTGACAGGCATGCTAAGAAGACATACAAGACAGCTGTATGAACAACTAATGTAGTTTGAGAGAGGTTGGATAGTAGGGCTCAAGGGGGCAGGGTAGAAGGCATGCCAGGTAGCCAGTTATTTTGTCTGTCCGGACTTCATTGAAGAATTGTGTTGGGAGCAATAAACACATTATGGTTCTAGATGAACCTGACGGGCCAGCAAAAGTAAAGGACTGTTTGGGTTGTCAGTTGGGCACCTTTTCCACCATCCAGTGTCATGTGGTAGCTTCACTAGAGCATNGCATGTGGTAGCTTCACTAAAGCATTGTATCTTTATAGGAAACATTTCAAAATGCCTGTCGCAGACAAATGTGCTTTCCCAATGACCTTTACGAGTTCTGGCAATGTTATCTCAGGAATGTAGCCTTCATTTTCCAATGGTGTCAGCAGTAGGTCTGTGCAATATCCACTTTTTAATAGTTTCAAAAGATGTTGACTATATAAGTATCGGATCGATATATCACTCTTAAAAAGTATTGAAAATTGATGGTGATATATGCTAATATATATCGCCAACATTGCATGTTGCTAATATCGCATATTGCAATATGGATATATTACTCTACATCATTGGATCATTTCAATATTTCATAAATATTGTTTCATGATCATTGCATTGCTGTATCGTAAAGCCCTAGTCAGCAGGGAACAATGTGGAATGCAACGGACTGGTGATGTATTGTCTTTGGCAACAAATTACACTTTCCCTCGGGAATGGGTGGCCACCATAGAGTTTGGAGGACTGCAGGTGAGTGCTTTAATCACTCGACAGCAATACATGTCTCCAACTACTGACATGATGGTCTGGGGAGCTATCACTTATGATCATCGTCCGCTACTGGTAGTGACAAGAGTCATCGAATGCACAGCCGTACTTTTGAAGGCACCCTGCGACCTCATGTAATATACTTCCTGGCTGATTGCCCGGGAGCCAGTTTCCAACAAGAAAATGCTTGCCTGCTCACAACTGTGGTTGTGCACAAGTGTTTGTTTTGTATCCTAGAGTTCTATATGTATGTGAAGTTGGCGGTAGCTGACTGTATGTTGGTAGTGTTTTATAGTAACATGTAACAAATGGCTCTGCATGTGCGTGCATTGATACGTATCGATATTGATGTCTCGACGTCGCGAAGACCTAGCACGTACGGCGTGGCCCGGCGCTGCTCTACAACGCTCTGTCACAGATTCCATAGTAAAATACTATCTTTAAAATTAGCGTTGGTAAATAAAAGATTTGGGGAAACAGCTTTTCCCCACGTAAGGTAAAAAACAATTCTCTACAGCCACCTTTTTTTGCTTTTATCATATTTAATAAATTCAAGAAGTAAAACAGATTTTTTAATAGCATTTTTAGAGGTTTCCTGTGCAGTTACATTAAGGGAAAGGAGAAACGTACAACGTGGCATCTTTATGTAGTTTAATCCAAAGGCTTACATCTCGTATAATAATATTCTACTGTAACATATATAGTTTGCAAGAAGTTCAGCTTCCCAGGACTGCACATCGTAGTCTTGAGAGGGCCAGTCGCAATGCTTCCTTATAACCGGATGTGACCTTGAAGCATTAAAAAAGTTTTACAAGTGATTCCCCTTAAGAGTACAGGGATGAAACAGCCGCTTATATGTACTGCGAACTCCAGTCTTACACGCCAGAAAAATGTCGGAATGCCGTTCCGTCTATCAGCGCTTCGTAACCTACTCGACAGCCGGCAGTCCAACCTACAGGGAACTTTTCGTAACATGCGGAAGCCTATCACACACACGGCCCGTTTCGGAGCGTCGCGCAGCCAATCGAGAAAGGAGTAGGCCCACATCAAAGGAACAGTGTTGCCAGGTCTCCACTTTCATTTCCCACTAGATATCATTCAAAAACCACCAAAAAACACTAAGTTTTCAAAGGTCACGAAAATTTTCAGAAAATATTAAACTGCAGAGTGCAACCACTGGGAGAGCAGAGATAGACTGATCGGCTGGACGGTGGGAAAGTGGTGTGCGAGTAGTGGAAATCTGAAACAATGTAAATCTATGGTAGTGGGCATTTTGATTGTACACGTGCTACTAATAAGCAACTGCAGCTAGTAGGTATAAAGACGGCGACAAGGACGTTAATTACAATTGAGATTAGCATAAAAATTGTAATCACTGATAGGCATAAAAGTGTTATATTATTTTTAATGATAAGGGTACTCTTTTTTTAATAATAGCTCTGTGTATTTGATACCATAATAAATAAATTATGAAATTAAGAATGAGTTTTTTTTATCTTTTTGAATACTACATCCATCCCTTACGAACTTGGATACGTCCTAGGCAATTTGCGATCGTGTTAAAGGATACTGTGCAGCATACAACCACTACTTAGCAGAGATTCACAGTACTGCAACACTACGAGTAAGTAAAAGTAGAAAAACAACTCTTTCAAAAAACCACTAAATAAAAAAAAAAAAAGAAATCCTACCGACTCTTATCTAAAATCTCCAGAAAAGCCACTGAGAGAGTAATTTTCTCACTGCAGTAGTTAGAAATAAAAAACCAGCCAAATCTAGTGGAGAAACCACTGACCTGGCAAAACTGTAAGGAAGCGCCACGCGATTTCGCCTCTGTGTAGTTACCTGCTCTGTGGCACGGCGATGATCGTCTGCGTAGTCGTGCCTGGTAAAACGCTGCTTTCACCGCCACCTGCGGTATGAATGCCTTATTCTGCGAACCAGGGGAGACCCCGCGCGCCAGCCGCCCATTTACAACAGGATGCGGATGCTGCTGTTTATACGGTGAATCGTGCCACTTACCTGGCTTTTGCACTGCATTGCAGTGTGTTTGAAATAAGTTTTTTGTTTACGAAACTATTAAACTTGCGCCCAATGTACTGATCTACGAAAAGAACGTACACCTCAGACTATGCCTGTCGATTACTTACAAGACTTAACGCATATTGGGGCCGCGGTGGGTGAGCGGTTAGCCCGTTCGCCTCCCATCAAGGTGAACCTGATTCAATGCCCGACCGGGTCACTCCTGGATTTTCGTAAGAGGGAATCATGCCGAACGATGCCGCTGGTCGGCGGGTTTTCTCTGGGATCTCCCGTTTCCCCCGCCCTTTCATTCCGGCGCTGCTCCATTCTCACCTCGTTTCACCCTCATCGGCTCTTACGACCTCGTTGTTAAGAGCCGCTCAAAACTCTCAACTCATTCCGCACATTAGAGGGGGGGGGCGGTGGTGTGGTGGTCAGACTACTCGCCTCCCACCAATACGAACGGGGTTAGATTTCCAGCGGGGTCGCACGAGTGTATCATTCCGGACAATGCCGCTGATCGGTGGATTTTCTCGGGAATTTCCCGTTTCCCCGCCCCCGCATTCCGGCGTTGGTTCATATCCACTTCACCTTCATCGGCTTTCATTCCCCCGATGTTAAGAACCGCCGAAACCTCTTCACTCTACTCTCGTGGAGGGAGGGAGCACTTCCAAACGTCGGTTTTGACGCCGCCTCCTTTGAAAGGTTGGATGTGTGCGTAAGCAAAGAGCTCAGCCGCCAGTGATACTAAAATTAACGAGCCGAAATTGATATCGTGTGCTTGTGAAATGTTTTGGCTTCTAAGGAAGTCCTACTTTGGATAAGCGGAGGGATAGTATTATTTTAGTAACTTAAACAATTATTTTTAGTTGTAGCGTAACGGATTACTTTTGTTCAATTTTGAGACCTGTACGAAGAAATACATAAAATTACAATCTCCATAACTTGCGTTCATTTTTGAAAAGCCATATCGATTTTCATTTCTCAACATTATATCACATATCCTATCACAAAGACAAATAATGTAATATAGGTATTTTCCAAAAAATTAAAAAAAAAAAAATCTTGAACATCCGGTTTGACTTGCGCAGAACTGTCTGACAACGCAAAAAAAAAAAAACCCCCCTTAAAGGAGCTGATGAATTGCAGAACTGAAAGGTGAAAAGAAAGTTTTTCAAGTAAACTTAGCGTAGTTCCTGTTCGTTACGTCTAAAGGCAAGCCGTAAGTACGGAATGCTGTATCGTACCAATGTTTTCCCAATCGATGTGTCGCGGCACTTTGGGAAGTCTCATATTTTTAATTTCCTATCGGTGGCAACGCAGGTAATGTTTCAAGACAGGGCCAGTAGGCGATGATGTGAAACAATAAAGGTCCCGGTAGAATTGACAGTGCCGATAGTAATGCATGGGACTGGTGAACTCAAGGTGGTTGCTACTCTCTCAGTGACGTGTGGCAATTGGCAGGCGTTAGATCAGTGGTACTCACTTTTTTTTTAGGGGGCCATATTCAGAAAAACTAAGACCGCCGCGGGCCGCACTTACGACACTTGACATAATACTATTTGTGAACTAAAAGTAGGTAGGTAATTCGATGACATTTAAAATTCAGAGTGCTGTGAATGGTCTTGCAAGTCGTTTGTTTATTCGTTCGAAACGGTGAGGGCGGGTGGAGGTAGTACATCAAAAATATGTACAGAAGTCGCCTGACTGATAAAATAATGAAAAATATCGTCTAGTTTCATCAGTGACTTTAACTTTTAATAAATTCGTATTATGTATTGCATTTTTATTTTTGTAACAGACACCCTAAAAATAAGAATTTGGTAGCCGTCCAGCGCGGGTCACTAAGAATAGGCCCGCGGACCGCAGTTTGAGTACCCCTGCGTTAGATGGTTAGCCGAACTTCGCTTTTTGACGGCTACTAGACACAACTACCGTTACGCGATTACCGCCAGCAACCAATCGAAATGTGCGCACAACAATGTTATCCTGCAGAACATTCATACAGCACCCACGAATTTACTGTCACAAACAGCGATTTTTCATACGTTTTCACCTGCAATTCCGACATGTATTTTTCGGGAACTGCCACCTACACTTTTCGTCACTGGCAAATTAGTTGCCAATCTGAAAACACCAGTGCTATTAATTCTCCCAGCGCCTCAATTCAAGGTCGCTCCTCCGAGGTTCTGAGTTCGTCTACACTCTACAGGTTCCTCCAAGATTTTAATCCCGTTTGCTAGGGCGGCCCAAGACAAAAAAAAAAAAAACGTTACGAAACTCTTGTAGAAGCACATNGCAAAACTGTAAGGAAGCGCCACGCGATTTCGCCTCTGTGTAGTTACCTGCTCTGTGGCACGGCGATGATCGTCTGCGTAGTCGTGCCTGGTAAAACGCTGCTTTCACCGCCACCTGCGGTATGAATGCCTTATTCTGCGAACCAGGGGAGACCCCGCGCGCCAGCCGCCCATTTACAACAGGATGCGGATGCTGCTGTTTATACGGTGAATCATGCCACTTACCTAGCTTTTGCACTGCATTGCAGTGTGTTTGATATAAGTTTTTTGTTTACGAAACTATTAAACTTGCGCCCAATATGCTGATCTACGAAAAGAACGTACACCTCAGACTATGCCTGTCGATTACTTACAAGACTTCACGCACATTGGGGCCGCGGTGGGCGAGCGGTTAGCCCGTTCGCCTCCCACCAAGGCGACCCTGATTCAATGCCCGACTGGGTCACTCCTGGATTTTCGTAAGAGGGAATCATGCCGGACTATGCCGCTGGTCGGCGGGTTTTCTCTGGGATCTCCCGTCCTCCCCTTCCTTTCATTCCGGCGCCGCTCCATACCCACCTCACTCCACCCTCTTCGGCTTTAATTCCCCCGACGTTAAGAACCGCCGAAACCTCTTCACTCTACTCTCGTGGAGCACTTCCAAACGTCGGCTTTGACGCCGCCTCCTTTGAAAGGTTGGATGTGTGCGTAAGTAAAGAGCTCAGCCGCCAGTGATACTAAAATTAACGAGTCGAAATTGATCACGTGCTTGTGAAATGTTCTGGCTTCTAAGGAAGTCCTACTTTGGATAAGCGGAGGGATAGTATTATTTTAGTAGCTTAAACAATTATTTTGAGTTGTAGCGTAACGCATTACTTTTGTTCAATTTTGAGACCTGTACGAAGAAATACATAAAATTACAATCTCTATAACTCGTGTTCATTTTTGAAAAGCCATATCGATTGTCATTTCTCAACATTATATCACATATCCTATCACAAAGACAAATAATGTAATATAGGTATTTTACAAAAAAAAATATCTTGAACATCCGATTTGACTTGCGCAGAACTGTCTAACAACNAAAAAAAAAAAAAAAAAAAAAAAAAAAGAGCCCTTAAAGGAGCTGATGAATTGCAGAACTGAAAGGCGAAAAGAAAGTTTTTCAAGTAAACTTAGCGTAGTTCCTGTTCGTTACGTCTAAAGGCAAGCCGTAAGTACGGAATGCTGTATCGTACCGATGTTTTCCCAATAGATGTGTCGCGGCACTTTGGGAAGTCTCATATTTTTAATTTCCTATCGGTGGCAACGCAGGTAATGTTTCAAGACCGGTCCAGTAGGCGATGATGTGAAACAATAAAGGTCCCGGTAGAATTGACAGTGTCGATAGTACTGCATGGGACTGGTGAACTCAAGGTGGTTGCTTCTCTCTCAGTGACGTGTGGCAATTGGCAGGCGTTAGATCAGTGGTACTCATTTTTTTTTTAGGGGGCCATATTAAGAAAAACTAAGACCGCCGCGGGTCGCACTTACTACACTTGACATAATAATATTTGTGAACTAAAAGTAGGTAGGTAATTCGATGACATTTAAAATTCAGAGTGCTGTGAATTGTCTTGCAAGTCGTTTGTTTATTCGTTCGAAACGGTGAGGGCGGGTGGAGGTAGTAGGCCTACATCAAAAATATGTACAGAAGTCGCCTGACTGATAAAATAATGAAAAATATCGTCTAGTTTCATCAGTGACTTTAACTTTTAATACATTCGTATTATGCATTGCTTTTTTATTTGTGTAACAGATACCCTAAAAATAATAATTTGATAACTTGTATATACTGAAGCCGTCGAGCGCGGCCACTAAGAATAGGCCCGCGGGCCACAGTTTGAGAACCCCTGCGTTAGATGGTTAGCCGAACTTCGCTTTTTGATGGCTACTAGACACAACTACCGTAACGCGATTACCGCCAGCAACCAATCAAAATGTGCGCACAACAATGTTATCCTGCAGAACATTCATACAGCACCCACGAATTTACTGTCGCAAACAGCGATTTTTCATACGTTTTCACCTGCAATCACACCTGCTATTTCGACTTGTATTTTTCGGGAACTGCCACCTACACTTTTCGTCACTGGCAAATCAGTTGCCAATCTGAAAACACCAGCGCTATTAATTCTCCCAGAGCCTCAATTCAAGGTCGCTCCTCCGAGGTTCTGAGTTCGTCTACACTCTACAGGTCCCCCCAAGATTTGAATCCCGTTTGCTAGGGCGGCCCAAGACAAAAAAAAAAAAAACGTTACGGAACTCTTGTAGTTGTAGAAGCACATGCTCTTACCTGATTGGCTGGAGAAGCAGTAGAGTGACAACTCACGATCCTTCTCCCGTCTCCAGTGGGAGTTGACTGCTCTCTTTCACCGCTGGGTCACGCCTGGTCGTTACCTGCTGCACTATGGCCCGGCCCGCGCCCTCCACAGGAGGCGGGTCTCTTCCGTGACGTCACTGAAGAGGGGCGACGAGGCCGCAGCAACAAGCTTTGATCGGCGCCGGAGGTTCCTTCACTTCCACGGCTAGTCCATGGAACTACGGCTGGCTGGATGATTCTTACAGTTCATGGCTGAGCATTGTGCTCCAAGACAACGTCACGGCGACGGAAACCACTGTGCGCCCACGGCTGCCGAGATAGGATGATATTGCGATGGTTTGCCATTGCCTTCCGCAAGACAGCAACGAGCTACATTGTACGTAAATAAAACCCGTGACCCGAGGACACGGGGCTTCCATATCGCCAGTTGAAATGCTTAGTTTTGTGTGTGTTGTTCTAATGTGTCGTAATTATCTTTTGGTTATATTTTCAGCTTCGTTTGGGACTATATGGAAGTAAGTTTGTTGCAGGCTCGGATCCTTCTCTGGTGTTTGATGATGTCCATAATTTCCCACTGGAAAAGGTTTAATACTTAACCGTCAATTTTGCGGTCAAGTTTTCTGTGCTGACCGTTACATCTATGGGCCTCACTTCTGCTACATTTTCTGACTTCATTCTTTCATATTTTCTCTCTTTAAAGCATACGCACTTGGTCACGATGAGGGTTGAAGAGAAGGTGATTACGCAACTCCCCTTAACCCACAACCCCGATAATATTTCTTCAGATTTGGTACATTAGTTTTCTTTGATTGAGTTTAAGATGTACTTTTTTTTTTTTTTTTTT
>NQII01001870.1:71338-131844 GCA_002778355.1 Clitarchus hookeri
TTCTAATTGTACGCTCTTCTCGTGCCATTACTTCGTAGTACTTATTCAGAAGACCTTGCCGCTCCAAGCTTCGTCTTTGGCCTACCGACATATTCTATTGCTTTTCTGTCCATCTAAATTACTGGAACATCTTTTGGGTCGATTGCTGGTCTACCTCATTCAACAATCTTTGAATCAGAATTTTGCTGCCAACTATATCATTCTGACTCCTGTGTACATTCTCGTCCCATTCTTTTTCTTACTGATCTGCAGCAAGTGTTTAACTCTGTTAACCACTCTGATTACAGATTGTACCTCAGTTCTTTTCCACCGTATCTTCTGGACACTATTGCATTTTTCTCCCTGCTCCATCGGGGCTTCTACAGGAGCCCTTCTTAGAACTTACCATTTTCTTTGTTTGTGATGGTAATACCTGCTCCTTCCCATGCTCATATAATTCATTATGAGAATGGTATTTGTTTTCTGACAACGGGTGAGGATGATGAGGCTTTTTAGGTTATATCAGATAATGCTTTGAATGTTGTGAATAGTTGTATGTTGTACGGGAGCAAATCGTCATACCCCGTGAATACGTGGGTGATTTTCTTCACCAATCTTCATAGGTGACCTCCAGCGGTTTTGTCGTTATGTAGATCTCTTCTCTAATAGCATATGTCATTGTAATGGGCGCCGCATCTTCTGAACCTAGCTGTATAAAGCTAAACCAGTGTGTAAATAGTTTCTTTTTGCAAGACATTTATACGCACTAAACACCTAAATGTACTTGTTCTGTACATTATATTTCGAACTGACTTAATACAACCAATTCACATCATGCGCGTGGTTCGGAAAACTGGCATAGCCTGGAAAGCGCGCCATCTAAAAAACAAGCTCAGTTGGTTTTAATTTCAATGTTAATTAAGTACATATGCATGACCTGAATCGTAAAGTTTTTAGTATAGTCTTCAATTATTTTGAATTTTGAAATATATTCGGAAAATAAAGAAGATGCAAGCGCCGTTTATAATAATATTTGGTAAATAATCATAGGCACACATTTTAAGTTATATTTTTATTTCAGTTGGCAACAGCGAGCATATTATACCTTGAAATGTGAGTAAACATTTGGCTCGGAATTATTGTTTATCTGCGAACTGCTGTTTTCATACCCTCGCACATATTATCTGTAGTTCAGCTGTGGAGCATCCTTAGAGCTAAATATGAGTACACTGGTATACTTCAATATTATAAGCACCCAACAACAGTTGGTCTACTATCATTGGTTGCTGCCACTCAGAATCTGGCAATATCGGCACGGCTCCTACGTGATTCGTATGCAGACAGTTGGCACGTGTAAAAAACTAATTAAGCCAATCAAGATAGGTGAACGACACTGCAGTGTTTTTATATAACTTATCTTGAAGTCTTTACGCGAAATTCCACTACCCCTCAGCATCCCTCATCCACCAGCGACGTGGAATCATTTGAGAACATACTAGACTTCAGTAAAGAATTCATTTAACTTTATTTTCCAATTGGATTGCAGTTTGTAAGCCACGCCTTGGGCGAATTTGACCCAATAACTAACCTGGAAGAAAAAGAGGACCTAATCCCGTTCTACCTGGTATGGGGTAGGACTGGAGCACCAGCCAATGAACAACCAACTGAGAATGGAGTACGCGAAGGTTTGTAGAATTAATATTGTTGCCGAATGCTCCCGCGAAATTTACGGGTCCCCTGTTGTGTAGTGGTTAGACTACTCGCCTCCTACTTAGACAAACCGGGCTCGATTTCCGGAGGGGTCACTCCCGGATTTTCGTATCTGGGAATCGTGCCGGCAGGTTTTCTTGGGGATCTCCCGTTTTCCCCGCTCCTTCATTCCGGCGCTGTTCCATACTCACCTCGCTTCACACTCGTCGGCTTTCAAAACCCCGTTATCAAGAGCCACCCAAATTTCTCCACTCCACTCTTAACGTATGACCCCCTGCACGATGTACATTGCAGGAGGAATTCGCGCGCCGATCAAATCTTGTTGCACCGCCTGCGCATCTCAGTTCGAACTGCGGGCACGTCCTGGTGACCTAGAAAATATCGCCGCTGACTGGGGAACTCCGGGTTATCGCGGCTGCCTGGAATTATCCCCTCCTTGGGCGTTGAGGACACAAAACACGGGGAAGTGGGAGATGAAGTCCCGAGATCGATTTCCCGTTGGCNATCCCCTCCTTGGGCGTTGAGGACACAAAACACGGGGAAGTGGGAGATGAAGTCCCGAGATCGATTTCCCGTTGGCCTGCTCCTTATTCAAAGTGTTAGGCCGGGATTACTATCGCTTCACGAACATGCATCACGTTACACTTTTACGTGTACGTAAATACCTGGCCGTTTCGGTTGCCATATGATGCATCACGTAAGTACGTGAATTTCGTTATGCGTGTATCAAATCAAAATGTCGCGAAATATTTTGCTGTATTTAAGATTGAAAACTCATAAAATGAAAGTTGTATAAGCATCAGTATTATAATTGTCTGACGACTAAAAAAATATTGCTGAAGTTCGACATTCGTTATTTATTAAAACTCTGAAAACTACTAGACGGCCAACCTCTAGAATGAAATACACTTTGGAGATACAGTAATGGCATTCGTATGTATTTGCATTAATCGTGAGAAGGGAAAGGAAAATGAGATTGTTTAAAGCACAATGATATAATTTGAGAGCGGAGTAGAGAGATGTGGTTAACACCGTAGTCTTGAGAGCTGATATCTACATTTTTTGAGCTGGCACTGGTTATGCACGAAGAAGTGTTTATTTATAGGAAGCATTAGTCAGTAAAATAAATTACACCAAGTTATCTAGCGATCTCACATTTCACGAAGGGCTGAACCTGCCAGGTGACGCAAAGGCTCGTACTGTTAAAAGAGCATTAAAAACAAACTAATACTATTTACAAAAAAAAAATGAACTTCATGATCGCAGTGCCAGTGCATTGGATGCAATATTTTCAGAGCATCTAGAATATTATGGACAGCAAAATGTTATAGTCTGTTCGCGGTTTATTCACTCTTTTTGAGTAAAACCTTTGAAAAATCACCCTATGTGTTATATGTTTCGTTGTTTCCTAAATGTGTCACGTATTACAAGCGTTTTATACTTGTGTTAACGTTAAAATGCCCCAAGTTTAGTTAAATTGAACTTTTACTTACATTTTATCCATACATAGTAAATTCCATTAATAATTAATAGGAATAAAAACAGGGAGAAAATGGGTTTGTTGGTAACGCCTAGCAAGCTCTTATGCAAATTATTATTACACTGAGTGCGCACAAATGTGATGCGTTGTTCCTTTGGTATAATTTTCCAGACTAGGTTTAGCTTTATTTGCATGAGGCGGATGAATATACTGGAAGTAGAACTTCAACAGGGCTTCAGAAAAGTTGGAAGTAACCGTGAATGGACTATAGAAGAGATTTTCATTTTGGACGGATAAGTAACGAAAATAAATAAGACATTAGGACTTAATTAAATCGACATAATAAACCGGGCTGAGGGTGACGGCCAAAGACAAAAAGTAGTTTCTTGAGTCTGATTGGACACTACTTTAACTTTTACGTTGCAATGAAGTTGGTTCAAAACGTCACTCTTTATTTAGTGTGAATACATTGCTAGACGACTTATACACGAACATAACGAAAACGCAAAGTTAACGCAACAAACTGAGTGAGAGATATTTTTGCACATGACAGCTGTGATCTTAAGCAGCAATTTGAAACGGGGAACGGAGGGGGAGATTGAAGCGAGGTAAAAATGGGGGATTGAGGGAATGTAGTGATGGGAGAAAAGGGAATACCCGGAGCAGACCCACCGGCCGTTAACGTCCGTCACGCTTCCCCAAATGCGAAAATCGGGAGTGGCTCAGCCAGGAATCGAACGCGGTTCGCTGTGAAATGGCGGGCGAGTGGTTTGACCACTTCACCACCGAGAAGAGAGCGTTGAAAGGAGGATGGTACTGTCGGAAACTGTACACGCAGACGGTATCTGGGGTAGAGTTCACATGCTAGCTGCGAGGTAATTAATTATCTCTGTGCTGCAGCACTGATGAACTGTTTTCGTTCATACAGAACGGTAGGAACTACGTTGCTTCGACTGCGGTTAGGATGACGTTTTCCTATATTAATTTCTCTCATATGCTAGTGCACTACTCTGGACTAAGTTGTAATGAATACGTTGTGATAAAGTTACGCGAAAGGATACCGTGGTTTCTGAAAAGCTCGGGTTTGTTGTGGAACCATGCAAACAAAACTACGATTCTTTGTTTCCTTAACACTGTGGGAGTTCTTTCAGCAGTTCTCAAGCCAATGCCGAGGTCGTGCGCGCGCTCAATGCGAAAATCAGACTATACGCTGTTCACGGTAAACTGAGCACTTTCGAAAGCCCTGCTTGAGATCTACTTGTATGCACATTGTGTATTATTCCACAATATGATAAATTAACATTACCATGAGCCTTGATCACTTTATTCGTTTGTCGGTCAAGGCCAAATGTAATTNATTATTCCACAATATGATAAATTAACATTACCATGAGCCTTGATCACTTTATTCGTTTGTCGGTCAAGGCCAAATGCAATTTTTTTTTTTTTAGAAAAGCAAATATATTAACAAATGTTTTAATTCTTACACATATGTGCATTAAAAAAAATATAAAGTAAAATGAAATATTTCAGTATTTACAAATGTTTACTAAACACCTGTATAATTTAACGTTAACACATGGAACTACTTTCCCTCCGTCGTTGCCATCTCTACTAGGCGCGCGGTAGTCAGTAAGTCCGTTAAAATATGTGCAGGTAGGGGCAGTGACATTTTTAAAATGTTGATTTCAAAAGTGCTCACTTTGACGCGAACAGTCTTTACCTCATCTTTAGTCGGCAATAACTTGTCCTCTTGCAACATACACCACGTCGCTGGTTTCAGACACGGAATGCTCTCGAATACAGAAGTGAAACCCGTGGTTTATAACTATTTCCTGGAGGGTTTCAACACTTATCCTGAGTTGTGAATTGTGAAATGGTATTCATGTCAGTCACATATGCACTGCAGTTACTGGTGGTAGTACCGTACTGTACTTGCTTTTCTTCTTCATTTATGCGCTCTCCCCAACTTCTCTTTTTTCTTCTATCTATATACTTTACTGTTCTTTGGCTGTCGTCTTTCTGTGTTTTCCTCTGTCCACTTTGGTTCCTTTTTTAGGTGTTGTGGTTTTCATGTTAACAACGTTGCAAACCACCTACGTAATATGCACTTGCAAGGCGATCGAGAGAAGTTTAAAAAACTGAAAATTNGTGGTTTATAACTATTTCCTGGAGGGTTTCAACACTTATCCTGAGTTGTGAATTGTGAAATGGTATTCATGTCAGTTACTGGTGGTAGTACCGTACTGTACTTGCTTTTCTTCTTCATTTATGCGCTCTCCCCAACTTCTCTTTTTTCTTCTATCTATATACTTTACTGTTCTTTGGCTGTCGTCTTTCTGTGTTTTCCTTTGTCCACTTTGGTTCCTTTTTTAGGTGTTGTGGTTTTCATGTTAACAACTTTGCAAACCACCTACGTAATATGCACTTGCGAGGCGATCGAGAGAAGTTTAAAAAACTGAAAAATCTGATGTTTCAAATAAATTAATTTAAAATTATGTATAAAGGAAAACATAAATCTTCATAGTGCCTCTGCAAGTGTAAGCTGGGTAGCCCCAGTTCCAACGTCCGGGGAACTGTATGCATAAGCTTGGTTTTAGGCCTCGTGAAGGGACCAAGTGCATGCGTGCAGTAAAGGCGAGGATAACACAGGACTTCCACCCCAAGAAGACTATCACTGAAGAAACTATTAAATGCATTATTGTTGAGAATGTATATTTGTAATAAGTAATTGTTTAAGTAAAAAATTTGACTTTTAAATTTGCTTAGTGTGTTTTATTTATAAGATACAGTTGTCCTTTTATTCACACACAGAGAAGTAAAATAACTTTTTTTTATGACAATTATTTATGGGCACAAGTATAAAGAAAACTGTTTTTACAAGTGCTTGGAAAATATGTTACTCACTATTTCTCATTTGGGTGCTCTAAATGAAAAATCGTGTTATGTTTATAAAAAAAAATGTAAAGTGAGGATTGATCACTGCAGTGTGTAGGCAACGACTCGCTCCGACTTCCTGGTCTGTGGTAAATATGTCTTTGGAATGTGTTGTTGAGACAGAAATACTGGAAGCTAATGGTATTTCTCGCCACAGGGTGTAAGCATGCACTTTTAATGTGTGGAAAGCACTCTGCCGCTGAATGTTTTGCTATCGTACAGAGAAAAAACTAATTTACTTACTATTTTTATGCATACGAGTATAAATAAAATGATTGTGGTAACTAAAATAAAAGAGTACTTAGCACAGTAATGCATATGAAACATCGCATTGCTGATATGATTAATTTTATGAGTGAATCATCCTTCCCGACATGAATGAGATCTCGTGCTTATTATGCATTTCATTATCTCTCGAATACACATGTCTATATTGTTTTTAATTTATATTAATAAAAAATTCCGAGTACAAGTTATAGTGATAAAAAAACTATGAAAAGTAATTTTCAGTGTCTCCCCAACATTCCTCCTGCAGGAGTTAACATAACGAACACATACCTCTCGAATAGACATACCCATGCCTATAACATTGGGAAAATAATTTCCGTATATATTTTATGTATACATCATTTAAATCTGTGCTGTCACCCATGTCCTGGTGGCTTAGTCGACTAGGGCGTGTCGTTCATCAACTTAGATGATGTCAGAGGCAGGAAGGAATGATAGAATGATAGGCATAATAGAGCATGAACTGGAACGTTCTTGAAACACGGTCATGCTATTTTTAGACTGAATGACTCATCAAGATTTGGGCAAAAAACTTTTTGACAGAAAATTTTGAGATTTGGAGGGAAATTCGGGAAATTTTGAGAGAAATTCGGAAAATTTTGAGTGTTTCCCAAGGTTAAATGTCAAGGTCAAATATTACATGTCAAGGTCAAAGATTAAATGTCAAGGCCACATGTATGCTACGGTCAATGCCATCCAAGATGGCATGTGTAAGTCAAGGTCACATCTGGTCTACTGCCAGGTGCCATATGGCTCCGAGGCTTCGACACCCTACACCCCTGCTCCAGGACTTTAATTTTCTATCTATTTAAAGGCTCGTCTAACAGTCGAAACAATTCTCTGTAATACAAACACAACCATTATTCTAATAAAGAATGACATTTGTGGTGAAAAAAACTGTGTAACAGCAGGTAGGTTTTGGATCTCAAAGTTTTCATATTCTAAAATATACTTTATTTAAATAAAAGACATAACATATTATACAACAACAATTTATAAAATATAACTTTGGTTTAAATTATGTGAGAAACATTACATTGTTTGCATGACAAAATACAAGTTATTGCCAATCTGACACAACACACATCTTTATTTCTTGTTGAGAAACTGTAACGATGCACATCTACACAGAACAAATGTGCGGACGAATACATCATATAAGTGAAAATGTAAGTACTCGGCTTAGTGGCTCGACCTGAAAAATTGACATTACACTTATTGTCAACTCTATTTACACCTAGGTATGTATAGCTATGTATTTATAAACACACACGCATTTTTGAAATTATATTCTAATTAATGCAAGAATATTATAATAGTTTAAATATATTAAGTAATTGTAAAAATTATTTTCAATTTTTTAATTAGCAACGGTTACGTCATTTAAAAAATCCTGTTTTTCAAGATTATAATTAATTTCCGTTTACTGGATGACAAATCTGTGTACAGGCTATGGAATAATTTTTGAACACAATATTTTTCAGGTGTAGTGGCCATAATTTCTAACAATCAAGAATTAATTTAAAATAAGAGTTATTCTGTTTTATTTGCTGATTTTCTGAGCCACCGCTGGAGATCCACGAGAAATAAAAGATTGGTTCCATGGACAAAGCTTCGTAGCAGAGACTTCTGTATTGTCCTGAACGTCATTCCTTCCCTGACACACTGAACGCGGACATAGTGTGAAGAAAGCAACATCGTTACGGTCAGTTTCTCCCCCCCCCCTTTTTATTACAGTTAGTAATAAAAATAGCAAAATGATTCAACACTTATTCACGAATGGAAATAAAAATAGTGATTTTACGTTTTTGTGGAACGTAATTAAAAACAAAAATGAAATAAATCTTTATGCTCCTACAAATGTGCTGTCATGCGCGGCTGCTTTGCCTACGTGATCCACCCCCACTCCCCTCCCACCACGGGCGGGCCCATTGTAGATCTCCCCAGGATGACATCATCAGTACCCAGAGGAGATGGGGAGGGGGAGGGTGGCCGGAGCCACGACATGGACCGAGATATTTATAGTGCCGGGTGCGTAATTTGTGATTGGTAGACATTTTGAATTATGTAAATGCATGGCAGTGGACATTTTGATCGTGTAAGTGTAACTAATTTTTGAAAAATAAGTGAAAGTCAGTACTGCGAAGAAATTGGTAGTAACTAGACAATGATACAGACTTTAATAATTATAATTGAGATTGGCATAAAAACCGTGCGTTCCCTATAAAAATAGTCAATATTAATAGAAATAATAGACATTCTGTAAATAATAGCTGCGTGTATGTTTATACAATTAAATAAAAAAATAAAATTTATGTTATTTTATTTTTATTAAGACTTCATCCCTCACGAACTTGGATACGCCCTAGGCAATTTTTTATAGTACGTGTATGTTTTCAGGGACTAAAGGGAAGGAACTAGCAGATGATTGACTTACTGTTAGATGGGATAATATAATATCAAGAGGAAGTTGTAAAGGCGAGAGAGCGCTCTCAGCAGACATTAAGCGAATATAGTTGAGAGTAAAGGGTTGATGCGTCCGAGTAAGTTTGATAACGAGGAGTCAGTCGACTTCGTTGATCCTGGATCAGTAGGTGAGGCGTACACACCACANGTCCGAGTAAGTTTGATAACGAGGAGTCAGTCGACTTCGTTGATCCTGGATCAGTAGGTGAGGCGTACACACCACACTTGGAGTGCAATAATATCGTTTTTACCCGAATATAAGACTACGTTTTATTACAATTTTTAATTCCAAATATTTAAGAGTATTATTAATTTTTCATATCAAAACTTATGAGGTTAGTGTTGTCACGTGTGCTTGCTACAAGACTACGTTTTTTAAAATGTAATTTAAAGACAGACAAACAGTCAACCAATTACTATTACTGTATTATGAATTTCTCAGGGATAGATAGACAGATGGACAGAAAATCGCCGGAACTCAGTCAGTTGGAAGCGTAAGATTTTTGTAATAGTCGTGCGCTATTTCACCAGCAGCATGTGACATAAAAAACATGAAAAATCTAATTATAATTTCACTTTTTAAGAAGAGAGAAAAGAAAAACGAAGCCAACAAAAAATATTAATATGAATTGTTCGCTGATGCGTTAAACAAGCAGAACTCGAATTATTAGCCATGGACATTTGTATTAGGACGGACATGAACTACTAACCTTCTGCTGGAAGGTGTTTGAAAACAAACTGTAGTAAGGTGATCCATATCTTCGTTAATAATACGATGGGCCCAATAGCAGCTTAAATATAATCCAATATTGGAAACGATACTTTCTTATAAAATTCAATATTTTCTGGCATCCATTTTATTTCAACTTTTCTTAATCAACCACCTCTAAAAACAAAAGTGCATAGATATGTACATCTCCTTAACCACTTTAACCACATGTTACAGTGTTTTTGCCTGAATAATAGCCAGTGATGGTTAATGTTTTTTTGACTAGACACGTGTTTCATTACAATATATATAACCTACTTAACCAAATATTAAAAACATAAACGGACTGTGTTTTATAATTATACGAAATATAGGANACAATATATATAACCTACTTAACCAAATATTAAAAACATAAACGGACTGTGTTTTATAATTATACGAAATATAGGACTAGACAAAGAAAGTGTGACTTCCTTATGCTTTATTAACATTTAGGTTTACTATATACTGTATATTATTGACGGTAACATTTTGCTACGTTTAAACCTTTATTTAAGCGTGAAGTTTAAATAATTGCTGCAAAATTATATCACCAATTAATTTATGTAGAAATACAATTTTCCTGTAGCCCAAAGTAAAAATGTGGAAGTCGTCTTATTTTCTAGGTTATTCTATATTCGGGTAAATACGATAATTAGGCATGCGTTTTATCCAGTCANGTGGAAGTCGTCTTATTTTCTAGGTTATTCTATATTCGGGTAAATACGATAATTAGGCATGCGTTTTATCCAGTCAGGGATAAAACACTTTAACATATGGATTTTTTTACAACTTCATAAAAACTTTAACCCTGAATGAGTAACGTGTAAGAATGATAAAATACTTAGTATACAGTGATGAGTAAACCCTACCTTATTCATCAAGGTTAACCAATATAGGCTGTTCACGGCAAACCAAGCACTTCTGACATTTCTTCTTAAGACATACTTGTATGCAGCACATTGTGTATTCTTCCACCTTTTGTAGAATTAACATTGCTATGGAATTGATCACTTTATCATGCGTCGGTCAAGTAAAACTGTGAAATTATTAGAAAAGTAAAATCTTACATATTTGCTAGTTCTTACACTAGTATGCATTAAAAATAATGGAAAGCAAAATAAATATGAATTTAAGTTTTTACACAGGTTTGCGTAACACTTTTAATGCAACGTTAAAACATGGAACTACTTTCCCTCCGTCATTGCCAACTTCAATGGGCGCATGCCAGGCGAAGTGTCCGTTAAAATATATACCGTTAGGGGCAGCGACAGTTTTCATAGGTTGATTTTGGAAGTGCTTTATTAACCGTGAACAGTCTATGTATAGTATAAGTTACTTCGAGAAATCACGTTGACAGCTGAGTCAACCGTTATGGTTAGTGGCACACGATGGGTAGGTTTGGCAGGGATCAAGAACGTTAAATTTTAATGATCGTAATCATGTGGAATTTCAAGGTTTATCTTTTGTAACAGTTTCCGCCTGAAAAACGTTCAGAATTGAACTGTATCAAGTCGTCTTATTGAAACTCCCACAAGCGTGTGCGGAGGGGTTAGCTACATGGGGATGTAATAAGCGCTCTATTAAATTATTAAATTATATTCAAGAAGAAACCTTTTGAAAATCGAAATTTCACATTTTAATGAGGAGAAAGAGTAGTGGAAAAACCCCTACATTCCCTTTAATCAATCGAGTCAGACGTTATTTAACTACTGCCATTGTTCTTATCAATGCGACCACCTTAGAGCNCTACATTCCCTTTAATCAATCGAGTCAGACGTTATTTAACTACTGCCATTGTTCTTATCAATGCGACCACCTTAGAGCATGTTTCCAAAATTTAAAACCTCCACACGGTAAAGGAAAAATTTCCGTGGAATAAACGTTCTTCAACGTTCCGCAGTAGGACGGAATGAGTTAAAAATTACATATTTTCGCGAGTTATAGTTACAGTGTCAAAGTACTGGAAATTGAAGTATCTGGCTATTTGAGTAGGCAAGCTTCCATGGTTGTTTATGTTGCCAAATAAACTGAGATTCAGAACAACAGAAGTATGTTGTTATTTACTTGACGAGGTAACGGGGAAATAATAACTAAGGATTATTACAGAAAAAAAGGCTGGCAAATAATTTTTCTCATCGAATTAAGCCAAGTGAGTTTGTGCCTGAATTATTACAAATTGTGATGTACTACCCATGCTTGGTATGCATTTAAAAGTAGGGGTACTAAGCAATTTATTTACATAAATAAACATTAATTTACTGTCAGTGATCACACAACAATACTTTCTAGGTCGATGTACATAATTAACATAACTTATTAAAGTAGGCCTAATGACGCTGCTAACATTCATTCATATTTTACACTTGTCATGTTTAGTTTAATAAACATTTATCACCAATGGTTAAAGTTAACAGAAAATCGATCAACAGAGAAACGTATCGAGTACTTTTGAGTATTGCAAGGCACTGAATTTACTCCTGTGGACATCACATGTTGAGCAATTGTACCTCTAACCTGGAGCAATCCTCAGGCTCACACATTTGAACTTGAATTAATTACATTTCCTCTAACTACTAACGATGTAGCCTCTGTCATCTAAGCACGCTTCTGTGATGCCTTGAGATCTCCGAAACAACATATTGCTCACGCAGGTGTCGCTTTTCACACCATTATTATTTTATCACATTAAAATTTGTGTCTGTGGAGTTATCACTGTGATCTGATCACTTTTCTTCCAGAGAATACAGTGAATGTTCACTAACTCAGAGACTCATGTTCTTCAAAACTTATCGATACAATAAATACAAACAGGAAATACATGTCTCTTCTATCAAACATTTCACAGTACGGAGAACAAAGTCAAAGTTTCCCACTTCGCTTTAGGGAACTTCGTTTTTTTTTGTTTTCGCAGTGGGTAACTTTGCACTTGGAGTCAGTCACTCGAGGGAAATACAAAAATAGGATACCTTCATTTAAATTCAATTCTTGTCCGTAGGTTGATGATCTGTCATTACACAGTTATTCTGCATGTGTTTTACGGAATTTGTTTACGTTACGTCAGACCATACAGACACTCTGCAATAATACCAACTACATGTTAAAACAGACTGTTCTTTACCTACTGAAAGCTATGTCAGAAAAACAGCTGTGTGTTGGTACTCGTGGAGCATGCTGTAAGGATAGCACGCTGGCAATTTTATGTTGTGCATTCATTCAGTATGTGTCTTACGAAATTTGATTACGATATGTTAGACCATACAGACTCGTGGCAATAATACCAACTGCAAGTTAAAACATATTGATCTTCAGCTCCTGCAGGCGATGTTTGAAGAACATCTGTGTGTGTTGGTACTCGTGTACGGCGCAGAAGGACAGCAAGTTGGTATGCCTGGCTCCCCAGTGGCTCTCAGAGGTTGACTCTTGAGCGCAGCAGCAGGCACAGGGCACAGCAGAGGCGATAGTGGCGCCGCGGTTCAAGCGATGGCCGCCGCTAGAAGTACACGGTGAGGTTTGTCTGGTCGGCCACGCGCTCTTCGTCCGCTGGGGGCGTGCTCTGGTCCAGCTCCAACTGCGGAGGAACACACACAATACACCGTTGTGAGAAATTAGTTATCCAGAGGAGGAAAGAAACTACTGTCAATGTCAATTCGTCAATATTTTATTGGAAAATATGACTTTGACTGGATGAGAAGCAGAGTGTGTAACATTCGCAACCATTCTTCGAAAGTAATAAACTATTTAGTGCCGTCAATTCCACGTGGAAAAGTTACAAATGGCCATTTATTCCATGCAATTTATCAAGATCTATGCTATGCCTTGGCACACCCGGGCTTTTTTTCTTGTATTACTTTTCGGCAACGCCATCCAGTGGCGTAGCAAGAAATAAAAAAAAAACGGAGGTAAGTATTTAGACTGATTGAAGCGAAGGGAGTGCGGCTACACCGCAGTTAGCATTGCTAATGCACAAAGGACAAACACTAAAAGTAGAAATATCTTCATAAACAATAAAATGCATCATATTTTACAGCAGTTACATATTTTTTATCATAATTAAAGGGTTATTAATAATTTTATTACTAATTGATGATTATGTTAGGGACAAAGGTGGGGATTACAACCCACAATCCCCCCTCCTCCTTTCCTCGTTACCATGCTTCGCCCCTGATTTCATCTAAATCATCCATATTTTTGTGCAGCATATCAAATAATTATTATTCTCCAATAAGTTTAATATGTAATCTGCCTTCCCTCCCAACACTATGTGTGAAATAACGTAAGGCCAGCCTTCGAATTTGAACTATTCGCCTTTGTGATCATTGCGCTAGATCTGAGCTTTGACACCAGTCAGGAATTAAGTACTTTAAGAACTTCCTCAATACTGTGTTGCCGATACCCTGTCTTGATGTTTTCGAAGGCTGACTCAAAAGGGGTTCTTTGGTTCCATGTCTGTACAGTAGCATACCACTTATGATTATCAGGGGTCTCGGTGAGCAGATCGTTATTTTCTGGCGGATATTCCACATAGCTGATAAGGTCGACACTATTTTGCTGCAGTAGGTTTTCATGCGCTTCCGCCTCCTTTTGAATCCATCAAGTGTCTACCCCGTGACATCTAAATTCTCTCATACTTCAGACTAGCAGAGGAACGACAGATAAAAGGACCCCGAGAAACGAATACTCACATGCCGCTGTATAATGCACTGTTATTTACATTTATAGTTTGGCCTCACAATGTCATAATCGGCATTTGAATAATCAGTGTGGGCAAACGAAACAAATCACAACCTACGACTCAGAGGTGGATTACAGAAGCCTAAAATGAACTTAGGATTCACGCACGAGTGACAGGTGTCGTTGCGGTGTTTCAAGTGGTGTCTCTACATTTAGTTTCATCGATATACTTTTTAGCGGCTTATTTGTTTGCAAACCACGCACTTACTTTTTCCCTCTCAAACAATCATGTGTAAGCATAGCTTACATACTGTTATAACGATACCTAGAGGCATTGGAAAATCACGAGAATTTCTTGATTCAACGTATCTTCGATATCACTTTAGCTAGTTTATCCTTTTAAAATCGGATGATCAAGTTTTGACTTGGCTAAGTTCTTTGTACCAATCACAAACGTTCTGTTATAGAGATCAGAATCCTCATTTGCCCTATGAAATGGGATAGTAGTTTCATAAATTTATGACAGCCAACAACACAAAGAAAGAGAGCTGTCGGACACGTGTACTGTACATTAAATCCTAGGAAACACCCAACTTTTCCCGCGATAAACCATCATTTCAACTTAAACCTTAAAATTATACTCACGTCTGTGGCATGTCCGAAGATCGAACCCGAAACTTTGTAGTCGAAGCTAATGTCGCAGCGACCAAGCCAAGGATATCGCCTACGTTGCAGAGGAGCGACGGAATTCATAAGGGAATGAGGTAGGAATGTGGACGCACAAGATGTGCTAAGTTGCTCTTTGAGAGTATCAAAATTGTAATGGACATTTTAAGCTGATTCGTTACAGGATACAGTGAAGTAGCGTACAAAGGATCGAATGGAAAGGTGATTTAAAATATCCATAACTTCCCTTTCATCAAAAGGCACATGTTATGATTGTTCTAGTATCCCGTGATGTGGGAGTTCTGCAAGATAAACGTTTACAAGTGCTCAGGAAACTATAGTAAGATAAATAATGCGGAATATCGAGATTGTTCTCACAAGGTAATATTTTAGCCGAGGAAGGTCGTACAATATGTATGGCTGCTTTAGGCAATGGAGATGGAACATGCTCATCTAGTGATGAACTCAAGACACAAATAAAGTCTGGAAATGGCCACTAAACACTTTACCAGTCGACCAAGAAGATTGCCTGTGTCCTGATTAATTACCGTATACACACGAGAAGGTCTGCCTATGATGGTAATATTTTATTTATACATTTTACGAATAGAAGTTAACTAGGGTCTTGTCTGATGGACAGGAAATTGAGAATGCATCTGCTAAGACAACTAACTTGAATTTTCTTTGACAAAGAATGGATAACCAGCATCTACAACTTTTTAAGAATTCAAGGCAGGTATATTACCATAGTCCAAGCACACTCAGAACTCGCAGGATGAGCTGAGGGTAGGATTTATATTGTTGAGAGCCCTTGCTGGGCTGATATAACAATGGATGAGTAGAAGTAGTCGTCGAGTACTGGCAGGATGAGCTCAGGGTAGGATTTATATTGTTGAGAGGCCTTGCTGGGCTGAGATAACAATGTATGCAGTAGAAGTAGTCGTCGAGTACTGGCAGGATGAGCTCAGGGTAGGATTTATATTGTTGAGAGCCCTTGCTGGGCTGAGATAACAATGGATGCAGTAGAAGTAGTCGTCGAGTACTGGCAGGATGAGCTCAGGGTAGGATTTATATTGTTGAGAGCCCTTGCTGGGCTGAGATAACAATGGATGCAGTAGAAGTAGTCGTCGAGTACTGGCAGGATGAGCTCAGGGTAGGATTTATATTGTTGAGAGCCCTTGCTGGGCTGAGATAACAATGGATGCAGTAGAAGTAGTCGTCGAGTACTGGCAGGATGAGCTCAGGGTAGGATTTATATTGTTGAGAGCCCTTGCTGGGCTGAGATAACAATGGATGCAGTAGAAGTAGTCGTCGAGTACTGGCAGGATGAGCTCAGGGTAGGATTTATATTGTTGAGAGCCCTTGCTGGGCTGAGATAACAATGGATGCAGTAGAAGTAGTCGTCGAGTACTGGCAGGATGAGCTCAGGGTAGGATTTATATTGTTGAGAGCCCTTGCTGGGCTGAGATAACAATGGATGCAGTAGAAGTAGTCGTCGAGTACTGGCAGGATGAGCTCAGGGTAGGATTTATATTGTTGAGAGCCCTTGCTGGGCTGAGATAACAATGGATGCAGTAGAAGTAGTCGTCGAGTACTGGCAGGATGAGCTCAGGGTAGGATTTATATTGTTGAGAGCCCTTGCTGGGCTGAGATAACAATGGATGCAGTAGAAGTAGTCGTCGAGTACTGGCAGGATGAGCTCAGGGTAGGATTTATATTGTTGAGAGCCCTTGCTGGGCTGAGATAACAATGGATGCAGTAGAAGTAGTCGTCGAGTACTGGCAGGATGAGCTCAGGGTAGGATTTATATTGTTGAGAGCCCTTGCTGGACTGAGATAACAATGGATGCAGTTGAAGTAGTCGTCGAGTACTGGCAGGATGAGCTCAGGGTTGGATTTATATTGTTGAGAGCCCTTGATGGGCTGAGATAACAATGGATGCAGTATAAGTAGTCGTCGAGTACTGGCAGGATGAGCTCAGGGTAGGATTTATATTGTTGAGAGCCCTTGCTGGGCTGAGATAACAATGGATGCAGTAGAAGTAGTCGTCGAGGAACGGAAAACAAATGTAAGTTTGAAGACATACCCCATCTATGTGAGGAAACATACCCCATATATGTTTTGTCTACTGGTTCAGTGAGACGTAACCATCGTGACTTACAGTCAAGCACATCGCCACTAGTCGTCGTAAACGGACAGTCGTCAAAGTGGAGCTGGCCGCGGCATGGAAGCGGTCAGGGAGTAGGATAGTGGTGAGGGTGTGGCTAGGTACTCTGGTACCTTCTTGTGGATGTCCTCGCGGGACGCCTCGTCGTCCCAGCTGAGTTTCTTGACGCGGCGCGGGATGGAGCCATCGGGCCAACTCACCCCCGGCTGGTGATTGTTGTTGTCCCCGCAGGCGGCGGCAGGGGCGTCGTCGGGGACCTGAGGTGGCTGCGGCGCGGGCGACACCTTACGCTTGCCCGCCTTCGCCAGCGGGTTGTTGCAAGAGGCGCCACTACGAGCCATTATACCTGCCGCAGGGACACACACTTAGTCACAGCCATCTGAGTCGAGAGATCTCGAGGGCGCTTAACTAAGATACGTAAGTAAGAAGGTAGGTAGGTAGGTAAGGAGGAATGTAGATAAGTAAGGATGTAAGTAGGTAGATAAGGAAGTAGGTAGATAGGTAAGGAGGTAGGTAATGAAGTAGGCAGGCAAAGAAGTAGGTAGGTAAGGAAGTAGGTAGGCAAAGAAGTAGGTAGGTAAGGAAGTAGGTAAGGAGGTAGGTATGAAGGTAGGTAGGTATGAAGGTAGGTAGGTAATGAGGTAGGAATGATGTAGGTAGGTAAGCAGGTAGGTAAGGAGGTAGGTAGGTATGGCGTAGGTAAGGAGGTAGGTAGGTATGGCGTAGGTAAGGAGGTAGGTAAATAAGCAGGTGGGTAGGTAGGTGATGAGATAGGTAGGTAAGGAGATAGGTAGGTAAGTAGGTAGATAAGGGGTAGGTAGCTAAAGAGGTAGGTAGGCAAGTAGGGCTTAAAATGGAATGAGACTTAAATTAACTGCAATCACGCCAATTGAAATCTACAGGAAGGCAACATAGAAATACTATAAAAGGGCAATCTTGTATGTATTGTTTTGCCAACTCTGTGAGCAACAATTTACATTATTGGTAAATTCATTTTGCATATTTTGCACCGCGATAACTTGGAAAAATGTATCGTGTCAGAAATAGCTCCGCAGAAACACATAGCTCTAGTAAAATATTTGTTCTCGTAGTTAGTAAAAACAATTATGTCGCATTACCGTTACTTAGCTTTCCTTTACTAGCCTCCATAAAATTGTAAAATACGATTAACCTCTACGGCGTTAATTTATGCCACATGAAACCTTAAGGGGCCCACCTACCTGGAGATTTTTTTTGCCTTATAGGCCGAGAAACGTAGGAGCGATAAAGGCCATACTGCCCCGCGCATAACGTGCGGTGTCACCACTAAGCGCAAGGTTCTCAATTGGCGTGCAGTGTTCTTGTCGTGCTGCGTGTACCTGTGGGACCTTAAGCAGTGATCCTGCCATTATATTGATGCAAAGTTTGTAGCAATGTTCAGTGCAGGGCTCTTGTGAATTATTGTATGTATCGGACGCATATATTTTGAGACACAGCGCTTTGAAAATGTTTTTAACTATGTTGGAGTACTATGAAATGGTGTTTCTAATCTGCATCACGTCTTCAAAGCACTCAACAGGCCTCATCTGACGAGTGCGTTCTTTTCGTATATCAGCATATTGCACGCAAGTTTAATAGTTTCATGAAAAAAAGTGTATTTCAAACACACTGCAGCGCTGTTTAGGTTTCAGGTTGGCGGACCCCTTAAGGCGGTCGCGTACTTGACACTTGAACTGTGTTGCAGCATATTTAAAAAATACGTTTTTTGAAGAAACCTTAAGGTGTCACGCATGCAATAATATTATTTCTCAGCCCTCTAACATGGTCACAACATTTTTTTTCAGACTGCTGTATCTCAAACGTAATTCCCGGACACGAGGAAAGCTTCAACAGGAGCCCGTATTGAACTTTGCTATACACTTTCCGTCAATAAATCCATAGGGTCACCACTTAAAGTCCCATAGGTACACTCAACACGACGAGAACACTGCACGCAATTTAAGACCCTGCGCGTAGCGGCGATTGCGCTTTTGATGCGCGCGGCAATGGCGTCCTTATCGCCCCTGCGCTTCTAAGCACTAAACGCAAAAATAGCTTCAGGTATGCGACGATCCTCTCATCGACAGCGAGGTCATTAGAGACGGAGCAAGTTGCTCAGAGAAGCAGTAACGGGGAAGGAAGCGGCCATGGTCCGTAGTAAGGAACCATCCGAGTATACGCCTGAAGTGATTTATGGAAATCATGAGAAGCCGTAATCAGAGTGTCTGGACCGGGAATTGAACCCAGGTCTTCCCGAACGCGAGTCCAAAGATTAACCACTACACAACCTCACTTGGTCTCAATAAAGAGTCATTTGGCGCAAATGGGGGCGAAATGAGATGGAGACGGAGCTTGCACCTAAAAAGAATTCAAGTGGGAATGTGGCATACTGAAATGAAGAGGAGATATTTGGACGGCTCTTATCATCGAGGTCATGAGAGCCGATGAAGGTGAAGTGAGGTGAGCATGGGATGGAGCAGCGCCGGAATGCAGGGGATGGGGAAATGGGAGATCTCCGAGAAAAGCCGCCGGTCAGTGATATCGTCCGGCACGATTCCCACTCGCGAAGAATCCGGGAGCGAACCAGCCGGAAATCGAACCCGGTTCGCTTAGGTGGGAGGCGAGTAGTCTGACCACTACACCACCGCGGCCCCTGTGACGTACTGGAGTCCTAACCCTTTTCAGTCCCCGTATCCACGAATGAGGACAAATTGATCAAGACGGATACTTATGGCTGGTACTATGTACTGAAAGAAATCAATATCTGGTGCTTTGAGAGTTGTCCTTGTGAGTGATCTGATTTGCGAAAGTTTCTTCGTCTCTTGTTTATGAACGGTTTCCTGCTTCTAAAACTTAGCACGCAGCACGCTGATCACAGGTTGCGAGAAGCACGCTCCGCACAAGTACAGTACACGCCAGGATATTACGTGTCTGCAACATATGAGCTTCTGAATGCATTCGCGGTGACCGAACGGGTTGAGGTGGTATTGCCACATACACTGTACGACGGACAAATGTGCTCATAAACAACGTGTAACGATGATGGCGTATTGCAACATCGGGGTCGCGTAGAGAAGTTAAAAATGTGAAGAAAATATGCGGGTCAGGTTGTATTATGGCCAATCGCCTGAATCTAGCGTATGATCGATCATTCGTGAATCACCGCTGTCACTACACAAAGAAGCTGTTGAACTCTAACGATGTCACACCAGCTCAATCACTTGGCCTTTTTCTTGTTGTGTGTATTAATGCGTACTGTAATTACATTACGTGTCACACGTGGAACTTTACAATGCTTAATTTACTTCCTTCATCACAGCACAATTGTATAGCTCGTGTGGTGCCTCACACACGATCATATCCTAGAATCATGGGGCCACTGAGACCAAACGGTTGGCCATAATAAAAAATGACCCGTATGTTTTCATGTCAGTTTTCACTTATCTGTGCAACCCCGGTGTTACAACCCACCATGTTTTTTTACACGGTTTATCAGTTTCCGGCCGACAGAAGAGTGAAATGACGTCTTCGGAAGACGTTGGAGAGGCGTTGCCAAAACGAGTATCGCGTGAGGACATGGTTTCTGAACATAGTTCAGCGTGCTGGTCAGTTATCTTCTCCTGTTCGTGTTACCGAAGGCTATTACAGAAGACAACTTCCAAGTCATAAAAACACAACAGTACGCACAGCTGTCCAGCGTAAGTAATTACCCAGACATTCCAAGTGCCACATCTTGTCACCTTTCATTATCTCCAGAGCATTCTGCTGTGTCGTACCGGCCTGGCATCCCAATCTTTAGTCCATCACTAGACTTATCAGTAGAGCTAGTGATTTTTCGCTAAAACATTTGAGTACAGGGTAGACTTCAATACTATAAGCACCAAACAGAAGTTTGCCTATTGCCATTGGTTGCTGTCTGTTTGAGAAGGCGTTTTCATATTTGACAGGGCCACTCAAAACTCGGCAACATAGGCACGGCTCCTACGTGATTCATGTGTAGGCAGTTAACACATATTAAAAAATAATTCAGCCAATCAAGACAGGTAAACTGCCCTACAGTGTTTTGAAATATAACTTGTCTTGAAATCTTTTCGCGAAATTTCACCACCCGTACTTATCAGGCACTAAAAGTTCTTTAATCGGCTGCAGTTGAATGCGATCCGATAGAAGGAGATTACGCTCCTTCCAATCGCGGTGGGTGGGCGTGGATACCACCTCACCTGTCGACAGCAACGCTCAGGGTTGAACACCTTGATGAGGCCGAGACCTATCCAACCTCTAGGAACGCGCGTCGTGGACGGGTCATCTTACTGGGCGGATCAGACCGTCGATCGCGCGAGGACTGCAGGAAGAGGCAGGCAAGGCGACTGGTGACCGGCTGGGGCGGGACTCACCCTTGACGGTGGCGGTGTAGGGCCCTCCGTCCTGGCCGAACACAGGGTTGTCCATCTTGCCCGCCGAGTCGGTGGCCTCCGACGGCGGCATCTTCTCGTGCTGCACGTACCCGGACAGCTTAGGCCCGCTGCGGGCGCCCGCCTTCGACTGCTTGCTGCGGACACACACACATACACTCTCAGCCCACACTAGGGCGACCAACAAGTTTCTATGCAATTTCAGAATTAACAATTTAAACTTTTCCGTACACATAAAAAGTGCTAAAGATACAAAGAATATTATAATATAAATCTATTCCTTAACTCACTCATAACAC
This sequence comes from Clitarchus hookeri, assembly GCA_002778355.1. NCBI lineage: Eukaryota > Metazoa > Arthropoda > Insecta > Phasmatodea > Phasmatidae > Clitarchus > Clitarchus hookeri. The sequence continues at coordinate 93,185 of NQII01001870.1, forward strand.
TTATTATTTCTGTAAATTTATTGTTTGTTAAATCTGACATTGAGTGATGAATGTATGAATAACTATCAACCTGTTCTCCAAACATTCATTAACAAAAATGTACATGCATGTATTGTTAACATTTTCAGGTTTCAGAACAAACAAAACCACTTTTGTGATAATAAGCATGTGGTACCACAAATTAACACATTCATTTTTAACTTCACTACCTCAAAAAGGACAAAAAATGTATACTGAATATACGTGTTACTAGTACCTGTTAAAGTATGTTTATTATATTCCCGCACCGTTCGTGATGGGTAGTAAAAGTGCTTAGTGCTCCAGCTAAAATTTTACGTATTTTTAGTGCACAGGCCGTACTACCAATCAATTTTTTTACAACTATCATTAAACAGTAAAATTTACCTACGTGCACGCAACACTGGACCACAAGTTTACGTATTTATAAGCTGTTAACAATTAAGGCAGTCACATACCTGAAGTTATTTTCGCATCTGAGGTTTAGAAGGGTCGGAGCGTAATGGCGACAGTGCCACGCGAGTAAAGCGTCCCAACGCCGCTACGCGCAAGGCTCTGAACTGACGTGCAGTATTCTCGCCGTGCTGCGTGTCATTTCATTGGTGGAAAATCTATATCAAGATTCGATATAGGTTCCAATTGTAGTTTCACTCGTGTTCGGATAGTATGTTTTAGGATATTGCAGTATGAAAGACCCCCTTTTTTTTTAACTATGTTGGAGGACCCTAAAATAAATAGTGCAATATTATATAATTACATTGTCCTAAAATAATTTTTACACTCATTGTACGTTAGTAACAGTGAAAAAAAAATTATTATATATTAAAGAAAACCTGATAGGACAGCGTGTATTTGATGCTATAAGTACAACGTTGGGTGTGTGTGAGCGCGTGTAGCNAAACTATGTTGGAGGACCCTAAAATAAATAGTGCAATATTATATAATTACATTGTCCTAAAATAATTTTTACACTCATTGTACGTTAGTAACAGTGAAAAAAAAATTATTATTTATTAAAGAAAACCTGATAGGACAGCGTGTATTTGATGCTATAAGTACAACGTTGGGTGTGTGTGAGCGCGTGTAGCCATTATGCCGTTGTCAGTTCAGTTTGTAGCCACGAGTGGCTAACAACAGTACAATTGAAGAGTAAATGTGGCGGTGTTAAGGTTGTCTTTCGAGCAACGTAAGTGGATTTTAAAGTGTCATTGGAAATGTGAGAATGTTGATTAGCTGTAAAGGCGATGGAGTGCAGAATTCGATACTGCGCCACGATTACGTTCAACAATGACACAATCACGTGATAAGTTCGTGAGGGACGGAACTGTTTGTGTGTTGCGAAGGAAGGACGACGTGAAAGGAAGAGAACTGCAATGGACGAAGGAAGCGTGGGGTTTGTGTTGCACACATTCACTCGTTCCCCTGAGAAGTCGAAGTCCGCACGGCAAGCTGCGCGTGAGTCAGGTGTCAGTGAATCAAGAGTCCATCACATTTTAAAGCACGTAAATTTGAGAACCTACATCCCCACGTTTCTTCACGTTTGGAAGGAAGACGACACAGAGAAGTGAGTCGAAGTTTGTGAGTGGGTTGTGAACACGTGCATTGACAACGAACAATTTACTGACGTGATTGTTGAGTCCGACGAGTCAACATTTAAATTGAATGGAACTGACAACCGTCACAACTGTGTGCACTGGACCGATGAAAATTCTAACATTGTGATGGAGCAGGCAGTTAATCTTCCTGGGTTAACAATGAGGTGCGGTATGTCTGCCAGAGGACTTGTGGGGCCATTCTTCTCCGACAGAACGGTGGCAGGTGAAAGTTGCCGTACCATGTTGCAGGAAGCATTGTGCCAGCTGTTCGCTAACTCTACCCAGATGACGAATGCTTTTTCCAGCAGGACGGCGCACCGCCACATTACCGTCGAGACGTAAGGTAGCTCCTGGATGAAACATTTGTCGGGAGGCGGATAGGCCGTCGAGGAAGTGTTGAATATCCACCAGATCTTCAGATTTAACGCCGTTAGATTTTTATCTGTGGGGAACTCTAAAGAATACTGTGCACGTTACAAAGTCACGGACACTGGATGCCATGAGAGACGCGATTGTGACCACCTGTGAATCCACTCCCATTGAAAGCGTAGCTACTTAATGTCGTTCTGCTCTGCAGCGTTGTAGACGATGTGTTGCTGCTGACGGAGGACATTTTGAGCGTTCGTAACTGTTATTAGCATTCGTACACACTCCCTACGTTGTCCTTACGGCGTCAGACACAAGCAGTCCCGACAGATGGTCGTCAACAGTTCCCCTGTTATTCCCATTAAAAGAGCGTAAATACTAATTTTGGGGCATCCGGTATTTATATAAAGCGCGATACCTTGAAAAAACAATTCCGTCCTCGTTTGGGCGTGTTTTCATTTCGTAGTGTTATGATTCAGTAAAGTCAGACAAGTCCAGCGAATTGCAGCGACGCGTTGGTATCCAGACCAGGCGTACAAAATAATAACAGTAGGTAAACATATTGAGGAAATATGTAGCAGTTTCTTTAAAAAATAACTTATTTCAAACATGCTGTAACGCAGTTCAAGTGCCGGGTAGGCGACCACCTACTTGAGAATTTTTTTAAAACCCTGCTTAATGTGTACTTTACTTTTCACTTTGTATCTTTCTGTCGTATGAAAAATTAACTTTACCACGGGCCCGATCACTTTATTCATGCGCCTTTCAAGAGAAACCAAGGAACTTGTTATGAATGTAGATATTTTACTATGCAAACTCGGTCTCTACAGGGTTCGCACGTGGGAATCGTGCCGGACGATGGCGCTGGTCGGTGGGTTTTCTCGGGGATCTGCCGGTTACCCCACCGCTGTAATCCAGCGCTGCTCCATACTCATCTCGCTTCACCCACATCGGCTCTCGAGACCTCGTTGTTAAGAACCTTCCAAACCTCTCTCCACTCCACTCTAAAGTGTATAAAATTTGAAGCACTATCTTCGGCGGCCATAAATTGAAACGTCACGCTCGCAATACGCCAAGTCTTGAGAACCGAGTAGTCAGGAGCACACGCACATCAGCCACGCCCACGACTGTCCACAGGCGCACGTCTCGAGTGTTCCCGCGCGGAGGGGAAGTGGGCAGAGAGGAAGGTAGGACAAAGAGCCTTGCGGGCGACTCACTGCTTGTAGATGTAGAGCAGCAGCAGCACGATGACGAGGGCCAGCACGGCGAGCAGCGAGCCGAACAGCACGAGCATCAGGAAGCTGGTCCCGCCGGGCAGCCAGCTGCCCCCAGCCGCCGCCACCAGAGCCTCGGGGAAGTGCACGATCACAGGCACGGACGCCTGCACGCACGCAGCCACCACCACACTCATACAGCATGTATCTCAGTTAGACCGACTAACTTCGGCAGCAGGTTAATCACGAAATAAGAAGGTGAAAACACATATACGACTAAGGTTTATTCTATTCAGGTTAGGAACGAAACGAGATTTCTGATGGAAGAGTTTGAAATAGGGAAAATTTCCGTCGCTAAGTGCGCAGTGTTCCAAAAGGTAACTTATAATTAAAATTTTAAGCTACGTGAATAATAAAAGAAAAGGATTTTTTTTAAGTTACGAAGTTATTTTATATTTATTTATATGATTATTGCAATAATCCTATTTTTTAACACAGAAAAAAGAAAATCTGGTACACATGCGACACTAGCGGTTACCTAGTGGCGAAAATTTTTGGTTGCCCTAACTTTTAACATTGATCTTCCCAACCTGTAGTCGAAGTAAACTTAATACGACCTATGGTCTAACGCTAATCACAAGGGCGGTACACATATTCGAAAGTAGACCTGAAACACTAGTTTATTACTACAACTACTTGAGAAAATATTCAAGATGGAACACTAGTGCTTGGATAATGTGTAACGGAAAAAAATATCGGTAAACACCACAACACCTGTCTGCCACTGTCATCAAATTATTTCATGGAAATAATCACGGTTACAATTCTTATTTTGACTAAATCTCCATGACGCTGTGGCATACTTGGAATTTAAAAGATGGATTATTAATCGGCCTATCACAATTCGCTTTACACATCATCCAGACAACGAGTGTTCCTTTCCAGTATTTGTAATAAATAGAGACCCAGAAATTTCACGGGTTAATTTTGCAACAAGCTAGACTGCAAAATCCTTTGTGCACTCCAGCCTCAGTTAGTTGTTCATTGGCTGATGCTCCAGTTTTACCTCAAAACAGGTAGCATCGGATTTGGTTCTCTTTTTCTTGCAGGTTAATTATTGGCTTAAATTCATCCAGGGCGTGTTTTAAAACTGCGATCCAATTAAAAAAGAANGCAAAATCCTTTGTGCACTCCAGCCTCAGTTAGTTGTTCATTGGCTGATGCTCCAGTTTTACCTCAAAACAGGTAGCATCGGATTTGGTTATCTTTTTCTTGCAGGTTAATTATTGGCTTAAATTCATCCAGGGCGTGTTTTAAAACTGCGATCCAATTAAAAAAGAAATTCAATTGTACATGTGTTTGAAGCATAGCTTGTTCTCAAATTAATTTAAGAAATTTCCGGGTGTCTAGTAATAAACTAGTGCTTCAGGTCCACCTTCAAAGGTGTTTGCCGCCCTTATTAATTTTAGAACATAAGTCGTATATATGTTTTCACGCTCTGATTAACCTACTACCGAAGTTTGCCGGTCTATTTGAGATATATCCTGTATAGGCTGCTCACGGTAAACTGAGCAGTTTTGAAAGCGCTGCTTAAGGTAGAAGTAGAGTGGCTTCCGATTGAAGACTACTCTTAGCAGTACAACATGTATAGTTCATCATAAAATAGTACACACAGTACCGCAATTGTCAGAAAAGTACAATTTAAGTTGCAAATGAAAAAAAAAAAAAACATGCACTTCGTAACACTGAAAAATATTTTGCTAAACTATACTTATGTAAATTGTTTTTTTAATCAAAGCCTATTTTTTTTATTTTAATCCGGTTGCTTTAAAAAGTACATTTTGCAAAAATAAATACTTTTATCAATAAATACCATCATAATAATTACTGCAATTGTAATAAAATTAGTTATAATGTTTACAAATATTTTTAATAATAGATTTTACACCCGCATCCAGTTCAGTTGTAAAAACGGTGAATTTCGTGACTGTAACGTANCACTTCGTAACACTGAAAAATATTTTGCTAAACTATACTTATGTAAATTGTTTTTTTAATCAAAGCCTATTTTTTAAATTTTAATCCGGTTGCTTTAAAAAGTACATTTTGCAAAAATAAATACTTTTATCAATAAATACCATCATAATAATTACTGCAATTGTAATAAAATTAGTTATAATGTTAACAAATATTTTTAATAATAGATTTTACACCCGCATCCAGTTCAGTTGTAAAAACGGTGAATTTCGTGACTGTAACGTATTGATTATTAAAATTTAAAGGCACCGTAGCCAGAAAAGAAATTCAAAACATTTTGGGATATGATATTTTGATATTTCACGAAACATTACGCCGAGAAGCCAGAGATTCTCCCCTCCATGTGGCTTTGAATTCGTACGCCATTATGCAATGAATATACTAAAAAATTCACTGAAACACACAGAGCTATGTATGTTCCTGCCGTCAAGACCAACCGAAAAGATGTCTAAAGAGCTTGACGTAAAATCGCCTATCAGAGGTCTATATCAGCCGTCAGTGTCGAGAGGAAAGCTTAGACTATTTCAATGTATATCCTGATAGTGTGTGGCTCAACCACAATCTTAGAACGGCAGGCCTTGACACTGACGTGAGAAGGTTCCACTCTTATTTACTTATTCAATTCATGAAATTGCCGCAAAGCGCTATTAAGAAGTGATAGTTTTACATGCCATGTTTAACGATTACTACACTATCTATTCATAAAACGCCAATTAAAAATTATTTGAGAATATCTTCAAACTGTTTGTGTTTCGATACGTTTCATTACTGTAATTTTGGAAACTTAAGAAAAGCAGAACGTGTATATTTTTGACAACAGACTGTATAATGTATGTATAAAATGACCGTGGTATTATCCCTATACGAATAATGCAAAACCACGCTATTTTGGCACAGTGCTATGTGGCTACTTCATGCACTAAATCGGGCAATATCAGCGACAGGCAACTCGCGAGGCAAGTGTCAAGACCTGCACTTTATGGCCGTGGGCTGAACTGTAAGTTACAGTCACTATATAAAAATTATATTTTAAAAATATGTTGCGTTATAATTAATTTTAAAATCCAGTGTAGAAAAACCAAGAAATAGAAGACCTACAGAATTCATTAAAATTTTTTGGGAATCTTACNGCACTAAATCGGGCAATATCAGCGACAGGCAACTCGCGAGGCAAGTGTCAAGACCTGCACTTTATGGCCGTGGGCTTAACTGTAAGTTACAGTCACTATATAAAAATTATATTTTAAAAATATGTTGCGTTATAATTAATTTTAAAATCCAGTGTAGAAAAACCAAGAAATAGAAGACCTACAGAATTCATTAAAATTTTTTGGGAATCTTACCCAACAATAATTTAACCGTAGGAGTGCAATGCTGCGCAGTTAATTCTGAAGTATAACTGTGAACGTCTGGTCAAGCTAGGTAGGTCTGGTGTGTCTTACCTGCCGGGGAGGCACTCCAGAGTCGGTGGCCACGGCCACCAGGTGCACAGTGCTGGTGTTGAGCGAGCTGATGTCCCCCACCACGATGTCGCCCGACTCCGACACGAAGAACATCCTGCCGACACAACAAACACCAACTACAAACACGTCACTTACGCCACTCACCACACTACACTATACGACACCAGCACGCGGGTTTGTTTGCGTAGGCTGTTCGCGGTAAACTGAAGCTATGCTTGAGATCTACTTGCATGCACATTGTGTATTCTTCCCCTGCATGTAAAATTAACATTGCCATGTGCCTAGTCACTTTATTCATGCGTCGGTCATCTGAAGCTGCGAAATTATTAGAAAAGTAAATATTTTACAAATCTGCTAGTTCATACANAAAAAAAAAAAAAAAAAAAAAAAAAAAAAAAAAAAAAAAAAAATCATTTCGGTACACTGTAAAAACGATTTCTTTCTGCAACACGTGATTTTTTACATCAAAGAAAAAAATTTGATTAAATATGAACCACTGCAAAGTAAGCTTTCCACAGAAACATAACTTTGGTTTGATCTATATAGTATTGATTAAGATAACTTTGCACTGTTTTTACAGTCAATAGTTCAACTGACGTCTTTATGGAAATGTCAGTTATACTGTACAGAAAATTTTTGCGCTTATAAACAACCCTAACGTGTAAATAAAAGAGAAGTAACAAAGCTTTCGATATTATGTTTACTAAAAAATAACTAAGATGGCTCCGAGGATCGAACCCACATCCCCTGCGTTGTCAACTCAACACCGTTCACCAAGCGAGTACTTTGTCTTATTGCGTACGGATTGGTTGTTATTCAAGGTAGTAAAATGGGCCAAACGATGTCACCTCTTGGGGAGATTGATGTGAGTGATTCGGAGAATCGCTGCTCTTCATAATGCATTAAATGTCTACAGGAGAACTGCACACTTGCGCTGTTGCAGTTTCGTAACTACAGAATATTTCGGGTTAAGAGTGTTTGAATCGGGACAACAATTCCGCACTGAGAACTACAATGTACGACAGGAAAATCTATAATATCGTTAAACCGTTACTTTGGTAAGAAGTAATACTTCTTTATTGTGAACAAAAACACCTCAAGTAATATTAATTTATTTTCTATAATAATAGTGTGATGTCATAAAACAAAAATTTACAAAGAAAACTTACATTAACAGTAAACCTACGTTTATATAACATTCTAGTTGAATTACAGCAATATTGTCGTACTGTAAACAGGAAAACCTCATGAAAATTTGTAAGGATTTTTATAGTGTATTCACGTGTGTTTACCTAACAATTTTAATCCAACGTTAAGACACAGAACTACTTTTACTGCGTCATTTCCAATATTACTGGGCGCACGCCAGTATTTGTGCCCGTTATGCAGGTAGGAGCAGTGACATTTCTCAAACAATGATTTCAAAAGTGTTCAATTGACCGTGAAGAACTTACGTATGACCTTACAAACATAAAGTTGCTATATTGAAAAATATTTTCTTAGCTTAGCAAAATGTACGTTTGAGCTGACGAAACACTTCTTGGCTCAACAAAACTTGCCTGATAGCCAAATATTTTGTTGACTCACTTTTATGAAAACACGTCTTTCGTTGACTGAAACAATCCTTTTGCTCATTGCAAACATGTGCGCCAGTTTTACTTTGGATAAGAAAAGGCGTGGGGAGGGGGGAGAGTTTGGTAAGTTGGACCACTTAGCAAAAATTTTGTTCGGTTTTAACAATATTTTTCAACCATTGTTACATGAATTCACCTGCAAGATACACTTACTGATTTTGACATACTGCAATTGATTAAGTGTAATTTACTCAAATTAGAGTGCAGCATGAGAACTGTGTCAGAAGAGAGTGAAATGCAGAAAATTATGAGGAGAAACAAGAAATACATGGTTACTCCAGATTAAAGAAAGAAACATCTTGAAGAGCGAAGTAAGGAGTGGCAAAAGATCCAAAACGAAGATATACAACTGGTCACACGGAAGTGTCGACCGCCCATTTATCACATTTACCATAACCGGTTTACTGGAGACGGTTCTGAATAATGATGAATAACTTAATTTTCAGCACGATGAAAAAGTTTGTGTTTACCACAGACGTTATTAAATTAGCACACTCGGCTTGCTTGCCCCCCCTCCTAATAACCCCTGAGTCTCTAAAGATACACGTCCCTATAGGCTATTCACGGTAAAGTGATGCACTTTTGAAAGCCCTCTCATTTGGAATATTAGTCAATATACATGTTTTATTTTAATCTTCGACGTTAACTTCAGAGTGCAATGGAATACACACACTGTGTTTATTATATACATAGCAATATTTATTTTAAATTATGGTTAAAAATTATTATATGACTGAAAGGAAAAAGTAACTAGGGTCTCAAAAGTGCTCACTTTACCGTGAACAGCCTATACGATCAAACGGTTCGTGATCCAAGGCGGGCGTACGCAGTTAAAAGGACGAAGTAAACATATTCCTTGAAATTAATCTGCAGATGACGTAACGTGCACGCGCGCAAGGATATTTCCTCTCCCTCCCCCTCCGCCAGGTCTGTATTACTGCGGCTAGTTCGCCGTCAACCGAACGAATTTAAAAACCCTGCTTTGTATCTTCTTTCAGATAAATCCATATCATTCCGCTGAATGTAAGAATTAGAACTGCCCTGAACCTAGTTCCGATCATCAAGCGATGCTGTGAAATTATTTCAGACATAGATATAATACAATTAATGATGTAATTGCTCAATGTAATGTGAATAACACCATAATAAACATTATTTATTTGCCAATGACTTTAATATCACACTTCCAAGATATCGTTACCGAGCAAGGACTCGCAGTGGTAAACATTTCGACTCGTAGTCAGGAGGATCCGGGCTCGATTCCCAGTCCAGCCATTTTGATTTCGGTTTCCCAGGAGTTTTCCGAAATCACTCTAGACGAATGATGAGATAATCCCTTAATATAAGCCCTGGCCGATTATTTCCCAATTCCATTGTCAGGGGTACTCTGGACATAAATAAAAAAATAAATAATATGGTACTGATTTTCCTCATTCGTAGTCACTTTTTACGATGATATGGTTGCAGTTGCCAAACGGAATTTTTTTTCTCTTCCAAATGTTGCTTATATATAGTCGGTTCACGACTGGAAGAAACTTTTGAAAATCAACCTTTGAAAAAACACCCTAGCCGTTAGCTACNCATCCTGCCGACACAACAAACACCAACTACAAACACGTCACTTACGCCACTCACCACACTACACTATACGACACCGGCACACGGGCTTGTTTGCGTGCGCTGTTCGCGGTAAACTGAAGCTATGCTTGAGATCTACTTGCATGCACATCGTGTATTCTTCCACTACACGTAAAATTAACATTGCCATGTGCCTAGTCACTTTATTCATGCGTCGGTCATCTGAAGCTGCGAAATTATTAGAAAAGTAAATATTTTACTAATCTGCTAGTTCGTACACTTATATGCATTAAAAATCAGAAAGCAAAAGAAATCATTTCGGTACACTGTAAAAACGATTTCTTTCTGCAACACGTGATTTGTTGCTGCACAGAAAAATTTGATTAAATATGAACCACTGCAAAGTAAGCTTTCCAGAAACATAACTTTGGTTTGATCTATATAGTAATGACTAAGATAACTTTGCATTGTCGTTACAGTCAATAGTTCAACTGACGTCTTTATGGAAATGTCAGTTATACTGTAAAGACAATTTTTGCGCTGATAAACAACCCTAACGTGTAAATAAAAGAGAAGTAACAAAACTTTCGATATTATGTTTACTAAAAAATAACTAAGATGGCTCCGAGACTCGAACCCACATCCCCTGCGTTGTTAACTCAACACCGCTTACCAAGCGAGTACTTTGTCTTATTGCGTTCGGATTGGTTGTTATTCCAGGTAGTAAAATGGGCCAAATGATGTCACCTCTTGGGAAGATTGATGTTAGTGATTTGGAGAATCGCTGCTCTTCATAATGCATTAAATGTCCACAGGAGAACTGTTCACTTGCGCTGTTGCAGTTTCGTAACTACAGAATATTTCGGGTTAAGAGTGTTTGCATTGGGACAACAATTCCGTACTGAGAACTACAATGCACGACAGAAAAATCTATAATATCGCTGAACCGTTACTTTGGTAAGAAGTAATATTTCTTTATTGTGAACAAAAATAGCTCAAATAATGTTCATTTCTTTTCTATAATAATAGTGTGATATTGTCATAAAACAAAAATTTATAAAGAAAACTTATATTAACAGTAAACATGCGTTTATATAACATTCTAGTTGAATTACAGCAATATTGTCGTANATTCTAGTTGAATTACAGCAATATTGTCGTACTGTAAACAGGAAAACCTCATGAAAATTTGTAAGGATTTTTATAGTGTATTCACGTGTGTTTACCTAACAATTTTAATCCAACGTTAAGACACAGAACTACTTTTACTGCGTCATTTCCAATATTACTGGGCGCACGCCAGTATTTGTGCCCGTTATGCAGGTAGGAGCAGTGACATTTCTCAAACAATGATTTCAAAAGTGTTCAATTGACCGTGAAGAACTTACGTATGACCTTACAAACATAAAGTTGCTATATTGAAAAATATTTTCTTAGCTTAGCAAAATGTACGTTTGAGCTGACGAAACACTTCTTGGCTCAACAAAACTTGCCTGATAGCCAAATATTTTGTTGACTCACTTTTATGAAAACACGTCTTTCGTTGACTGAAACAATCCTTTTGCTCATTGCAAACATGTGCGCCAGTTTTACTTTGGATAAGAAAAGGCGTGGGGAGGGGGGAGAGTTTGGTAAGTTGGACCACTTAGCAAAAATTTTGTTCGGTTTTAACAATATTTTTCAACCATTGTTACATGAATTCACCTGCAAGATACACTTACTGATTTTGACATACTGCAATTGATTAAGTGTAATTTACTCAAATTAGAGTGCAGCATGAGAACTGTGTCAGAAGAGAGTGAAATGCAGAAGATTATGAGGAGAAACAAGAAATACATGGTTACTCCAGATTAAAGAAAGAAACATCTTGAAGAGCGAAGTAAGGAGTGGCAAAATATCCAAAACGAAGATATACAACTGGTCACACGGAAGTGTCGACCGCCCATTTATCACATTTACCATAACCGGTTTACTGGAGACGGTTCTGAATAATGATGAATAACTTAATTTTCAGCACGATGAAAAAGTTTGTGTTTACCACAGACGTTATATTAAATTAGCACACTCGGCTTGCTTGCCCCCTCCCCCCTCCTTCATAACCACTGAGTCTCTAAAGATACATGTCCCTATAGGCTATTCACGGTAAAGTGATGCACTTTTGAAAGCCCTCTCATTTGGAATATTAGTCAATAGACATGTTTTATTTTAATCTTCGACGTTAACTTCAGAGTGCAGTGGAACACACACATTGTGTTTATTATATACATAGCAATATTTATTTAAAATGGTGGTTAAACATTATTAAATGGCTGGAAGGAAAAAGTAACTAGGGTCTCAAAAGTGCTCACTTTACCGTGAACAGCCTATACGATCAAACAGTTCGTGATCCCAAGACGTGTGTGTGCAGTTAAAAGGACGAAGTAAACATATTCCTTGAAATTAATCTGCAGATGACGTAATGTGCACAAGCGCAAGGATATTTCCTCTCCCTCCCCCTCCTCCAGGTCTGTATTACTGCGGCTAGTTCGCCGTCAACCGAACGAATTTAAAAAACCCTGCTTTGTATCTTCTTTCAGATAAATCCATATCATTCCGCTGAATGTAAGAATTATAACTGCCCTGAACCTAGTTCCGATCATCAAGCGATGCTGTGAAATTATTTCAGACATAGATATAATACAATTAATGATGTAATTGCTCAATGTAATGTGAATAACACCATAATAAACATTATTTATTTGCCAATGACTTTAATATCACACTTCCAAGATATCGTTACCGAGCAAGGACTCGCAGTGGTAAACATTTCGACTCGTAGTCAGGAGGACCCGGGCTCTATTCCCGGTCCAGCCATTTTGATTTCGGTTTCCCAGGAGGTTTCCGAAATCACTATAGACGAATGATGAGATAATTCCTTAATCAAGCCCTGGCCGATTCTTTCCCAATTCCATTGTCAGGGGTACTCTGGGCACAAATAAAAAAATAATTAATATGGTACTGATTTTTTTCATTCGTAGTCACTTTTTACGGTGTAATGGTTGCAGTTGCCAAACAGAATTTTTTTCTTCCAAATGTTGCTTATATACCAGTGAACAAGCTATAGTCGCAGTTAAAAATGACCGGATATTACATTCGCCTTTCGAAACCGAGTCTCGTTGTCTTGTCCACTCGTCTCCCACCGCGCCAACCCGGGTTCGATTCCCGGCGGAACCTTTTCCCGAGGTCTACACTTGGGAAATGTGGCGGACACTGCTGCAGCTGCCGGATCGGTTTTCTCGGGGTATTCTCGTTTACCCTTCGCTTACATTCAGTCGTCCCTCCGTGGCGGAGGTACCTTGAAAGGCTGTCACTTTGTGGATGCTACCCCAGTCCTTGGATGCGCCTCCACACTTATCTGTACTTGTCATGTACCACACAACGAATATTAATCTGATTAATATTTACAACAGAATAAGTCGGAGAATTATGCAGCCTACGAAAAAAAAAAAAAAAAAAACATTTCGAAAATTTCACTAGCAGGGTTAACCGTCATATCCTGATAACCAAAACGATATATGAAAGACATCAATACATAACTTTCCTGACACTTCGTAACTTCCTTAGCTAATGCTTAGTCATGTTTACTAATATCAGTATCCATTGCACCAATATTGCTGAAAACCTTCCCTTGCCAGTATCTTCTGGGGGCGCGGCAGTTGACCTAAAATCGTTTCTTCTAAGAAGTTCATACAACTGTCACTTGANTTGCCAGTATCTTCTGGGGGCGCGGCAGTTGACCTAAAATCGTTTCTTCTAAGAAGTTCATACAACTGTCACTTGACCTAAAGAGTCGTTTTTCTGACAGGTAGTGGACCTAAAATTTTTTCCACCTAAAATTAACTTCAGCCAAAGTAGTTTCTCTGACAGTCATTTCACCTAATAATACAATTTTTATATATTATGGGAAATGCATCAACTCATGCAACAAGCAGTTGACCGACAGACACTAGACATAAAGTCATTTAACCAAACGTATTTTGTCCTAAATGTCGTTTAACTGACAGTCACTTTACCTAAAGTCGTTTTCCCGACATTTAGGAGAAATTACTTTAGGTCTACTGATGGCTACCGACATATATTACTAACATGACAAATTCGCACCCTAATGTCCATAACGGAAAAAACCAATACTTTGATTTGCCGTAAATGTACGTACGATACGTACGATACTCGAAATACGTCTACTCTTACAGCTATTTCCCTTGAATCGGTGCCAACTTAACCTGCAGCCTGCGTATAGGCTGTCCACGATAAAGTGAGCACTTTTGGAATAAACTTTGGAAAAATTTCACTGCTACTACTTGCGTACATATTAACGGACACACTGACTGGCATGCGTCCAGTCATGTTGGCAACGATGGAAGGAAATGAGTTCCATGTAAAAACGTTGAATTTAAAGAGTTAGGTAAACAGTCGTGAATACTGAAAATATTTATTTTACATTTTGTTTTTTTAATGTATATAAGTGCTAGAATCAGCAAATATGTAAAGTATTTACCTTCACGATAATTTAACAGTTTTACTTGAACGACGCAAGAATAAAGTGACTAGGCCCATAACAATGTTAATTTTACATATCCATACAAGTAGATCTTAAGCAGGGCTTTCAAAATTTCTCAGTTTACCATGAACAGCCTTTACGGGCAGTGATTATTTTTAAAAGGTTGATTTAAAAAACGCTCACTTTACCGTGAAAAGGGGCCTCGGCGGCTGAGCGGTTAGACTGCTCGCCTCCCACCAAGGTGGAACCGGGTTCAATCCCCGGCTGGGGTCACTCCCGGATTTTATCAAGTGGGAATCGTGCCGGACGATGCCGCTGGTAGGCGGGTTTTCTCGGGGATATCCTGTTTCCCCCGCCCTTTCATTCCGGTGCTGCTCCATTCTCACTTAACTTCATCTTCATAGGCTCTTAAGACCTCGATGTTAAGAGCGGCCCAAATCTCTTCACTCACTTACTTTACCGTGAACAGCCTATAAATATCAGTAACTATCCCACCAATATTCCCGAAAATCTTCCTTGGCCAGTATGTTCTTCTGTAGTGTCATGGCGGCATGTTGGATGTTTCCCTACGGAAGCTCCTGCACGCCTAGTTCTCCGGAAGCGGCAGTCGGAGAACGGAAGCGGGAGGGTTGCTACGCACCTGGCGGCGGGGCCGGCCAGCCCGATGGTGACGAAGTCTCCTCGGTCGCCGTCGGCGGCCTCGACGCGCCCCACCACGTCGCCCTCGCACACCCCCGGCTCCAGGAAGAACTCGTACTGCGGGTAGCGGAAGCGCGGGTCCCAGTCGTTCACGTTCAGCACTGAGATGTTTACCAGCGCCGAGTCGTTCTGCAACACGCGTAATGGAAATTCTTTGACTTCACAGAACGAATTCACTGAAAATCGTTATGTAAATTGTATTTAGTAATTGTGTCCATGCGGGCGTAAACACCTAGCTAAAATGATATATTTAATTGAAAAAGTCACTATAAATAACGTGTGCAACGTTCTCGTTAACTATATATATATTTGTGGTTTATAAACTTACAGCTCGATGAGCGCGACATCTGTTGGGAATAAAATTACACACCCCTGCGACATGTGTTGAGTGTAAAAGTAAACTCGTGCTGCTGGGGCTAATGGGTTTGGCGTGCCGACTCACCATGCGGCCATCCGTGACGTGCACGAGGAAGGAGTAGAGGTCTTCCTCCTCGAAGTCCAAGGGCTGCAGCAGTAGGATGTCCCCGGCCGGAGAGACGGCGAACCTGCCCGAGCCCTCAGGGTCGTCCAGCCAGAACCGCAGTCTCTGTCAACAGAGTCCCACACACCGCGTTAGCTACCGGGTGAGATTCCCGGCGGGGTCGCTCCCGGATGTTCGCACGTGGGGATCGTGCCGGACGATGCCGCTGGTCCGGCGGGTTTTCTCGGGGATATCCCGTTTCCCCCGCCCTTGCATTCAGGTGCTGCTCCACACTTCACATCGCTTCACGCTTCACCCTCACCGGCTCTCAAGACCTCGATGTTAAGAGCCGCCCAAATCTGTTCACTCACTCACCGCGCCAGTTGCCAGCGGCTCCGTCTCACAAAAGGCTTCGCAACTGCCCTTATAATTCTTTCATGGTTACTTCCAACTTTTCTGAAGCCCGGATTATCTTCTACATTCAAGATATTCCTCCGCCTCATGCAAACAAAGCTTAACTAAATCTAGGACATTGCCATAAAGGGACAGCGCACAGCATTTGTGCACTCTTAGTTTAATAACATTTTGCACGGGAACGATTTCTTACTAATGTGTACCAAAACACCCATTTTATTTCTTTTTCATTCATATTTATCATAAATTAATTACTATAATTTACAGGTAACGTTTAAGTAAAAGTTCAGACTAACCAAAAATAAGATACTTTTCTGTAAACAGAAGAATAAAACGCTTGTGATACATGACGCATTTAGGAAGCAACCACACATATCACACACACGGTAATTTTGCAAAATTTAGATTCAAAGAGTGTGAAAATGTCATTATATCATTATCTGTCGCTTCCTGTTAGCTCATTCACTTAACGAGAGGGCAGTGAAATACACGATTCAAATGTGAATATAACCATACTGATGGTACTAATTTTGAATTCAAAGCTGTGTTCGAATTCACTACCACACACCTTCGTTCATTTGCTATCGACACCTTCAGTACACCCATTTTCCCACGTTCGTATTCGATTTTGCGATGGAGACGCGAACCACATTCGGCATGCATCTTGTTGTGGCAGGAAACGTGATTCTTAAACTATTGGCGCGTTGCCAGCCGTTGCGGTCGCTCTCAAAGTTACGAGAGGCCTTGACCTCTCCTAACGACTTGCATCCCACTAAAACCTCTCCTTGTACTTGTAAAAATGACGCACGCCTTCCATAGTTTCGATAATTTAGATACTGTGCTCTGGCGATCATGCTGTTCTTGACTCACACAAATAGAGACGTGGAAAACATTTCATACCGGAAATTAAGAAGCTGATCTCACAAACCGATGGATTAGGTGACATTATATTTATCTATTACTCACTCGTCTTCTCGTGGTTTGATGCAGCATACGTATTTAAATTTTTAATGGCTACCAAATAGATGTGTTGAAAAAAACTCGGCAAAATTTGGGATAAAACTCGTATCATAAACATTTATTTGCTTATGGGCCCCACGTCTTTTTTCTAGGAAGAAACTTCCCACGAATTCCATGGAACTATCTGTAAAATCTCTAACTAATTTTCGTTGCTTTGTATATTTAGCCTTGCATCAGGGCTCAAAAAACCACCGGACTTCCAAACGCCTCGAAAAAGGACTTATAAACTTACGCCTTGAATTTAAGCTCTGTTTGCGAAACGTTTAAGATATTCGTGAGAAGTTTGCGGGTCACCAAACGGAATGTTTAAGACACCACCATAAATGGGTATAATTTGAAACACCCGTCTTCGTTTCGCAGTTGTTAAAAGTTCCAACGCATATGCAAACAAAAAAAAAANATGGGTATAATTTGAAACACCCGTCTTCGTTTCGCAGTTGTTAAAAGTTCCAACGCATATGCAAACAAAAAAAAAATGAATTAATCAAACGCATTTTCTTATTTTACTTTCTTATATTTACAAACAACAGTGTCCAGCGAATGGCAGGAAGAAGCTGCAAAACATAAAAATTGAAAAACGAAAATTCTAGCGTGTGACATGCGAAGAGCACGTCGCTCTTGCTCTAGCTGAAATGGACATTCTANAATTGAAAAACGAAAATTCTAGCGTGTGACATGCGAAGAGCACGTCGCTCTTGCTCTAGCTGAAATGGACATTCTAGGATGCGTCTGTGCACTTACCGCGAATTCGAACAGCGACAATGTGATGTCGCAGCCTCGATGCACTTTTCTAGGGCACCAACCCAGGTAAAGGCTCTTGACCGGCGAATTCGAACACAGCTGAAGCACTTCCGACAAGGGGTCATAACAAAGAATTCGCGCTAAAAATGCATTGAAAACGGACATTTTTAGTGGTAATGATGTCATAATGCTACGCACGTGTAGTTGGCCTCCATTTTCTGAAGAGGAGAATCCTCTCAGATCATATTTTAGAACGATAATCNAATGCTACGCACGTGTAGTTGGCCTCCATTTTCTGAAGAGGAGAATCCTCTCAGATCATATTTTAGAACGATAATGAGTGAAACTTGTTAAGTAGATGAATATTGTGATTTTTTTCAACACAGTCAATCGTGCCGGCCATCATAATGGATTAAGTTACTGTCGCCGTATTTTATGATGTCATGTGNAATGCTACGCACGTGTAGTTGGCCTCCATTTTCTGAAGAGGAGAATCCTCTCAGATCATATTTTAGAACGATAATCAGTGAAACTTGTTAAGTAGATGAATATTGTGATTTTTTCAACACAGTCAATCGTGCCGGCCATCATAATGGATTAAGTTACTGTCGCCGTATTTTATGATGTCATGTGACCATCTTTGACCGCCTCCATATTGTTCCCGACTATATCTAGTTTCCAGCAACCATCTTGTTTCTAGTCGCCATCTTTTTCTTCTGTTATAGGCCGCCATATTGTTTCGTCTACCATAGTCCACAATGCCTGTTTTTGGAATTGTTTGCTAGGAACGTCGTAGTGGACTGCTGTGTAGGTTTCCGGCGTTGTCTGTTAAAGAGTACCATCGGCGGCGATCTTTGTCTCTGGTACTGGCACTAGACACATAGACGTTTGCCATGCACATAGGCAATGTCGGCGCACTATTTTCTGTATACAGAACTTCAGGAGGCAGGATGTTTCAATATGGCTCCCCACAGTGCCAAATATTAATAATGTTATTGCTGACTGAGCTATCGGAGAGAGCAGAATAGCATATATGATTCTAAATTTTGCGCACATAATATATTAACGATTACTCTATCCTCGTCCGCCACATATGATTTTATCATAATTAATCTATATCTTGTAAACAACTTATGGTTAATGGTATGTACTTCGACGTACATGTCAACTCTTCTATGCAATCCGAACGTAAAGTCAGTGACGTACCTTTCCTTAAAATTTAAAGATACAAATGAAATGTAAGAAACTTCAATATAGTCGGTTAGTATGGAGCAATCGTTTATGCTGTTTATTTACGACATTTAAATCCATGGTATGCTACTCTTTCCAATAGCTAGAGTGCCACTCATCTTTATTGCTATTCGGTCTTTCAATTATTTGAAATATGTTTTGTCGATAACCGCCAGTATCTTGCCTCCGGAAAATGGTACATCGACGTTCTGTGCATGCAAATACTGTCTGTTCCCTAAGAGTCAATATTAGACACAAAGTTGGCATCTCATGGCATCCTCTACCAGACAACTAAAGAAACAAATATGGTGACTAACTAAAATGTACTCTGGCAGATAACACTGTAAACAAAAATGTCATTCAACTACAAAGCCCTAGCATAAAACTCCAGAAATAATTATAGAATCTTATAGTAGACTTAACAAGATGGCTGTCTGAAACAAGATGGCAATGATCAAGATCAAAGTCAAATCACATCTCTTGATGGCAGTCGCGCCCTTGCTCTCCTCTTCGAACCCAGTGCTGGAATGCATATGCTTTACCTGTTGTGATTAGGTTTGGTTAATTCTTACCAAAACTATTGAATGTCCAGCGCAGCGGTACAGAGATCGATGCAGTTAATTGTACACTGTAAACTACACGAGATAAATAAACTGAAATATGCAACGTTTTTTTTCCATGTCATCAGGGAAGTCGTTGCCATATTACCCGAACAACAACGAAACTTGTGTTATTGTAAGCATGTTACTTTTTGCAAGGCCGCAGGCTTAAAAGGAAGCTCTTTTTGCAGTCATGCAAGTTTGTATTCAATTATAATCAGGCTTCCTGGTCTGTACCAAACGGGCTTCGCTGCAAGCGTAAAACAAGTTAACTGCATATTTTCAATCGCAAAGGTTGAAATGTAAGTCTGTGACGAGTTGCAACGAGTTTGTTGTATGTTTGCACTGGCATTGCTTACACTGGCAAGCCTGCTATAGTTCTAAATGAAGCTNAGTTGCAACGAGTTTGTTGTATGTTTGCACTGGCATTGCTTACACTGGCAAGCCTGCTATAGTTCTAAATGAAGCTATGACGACAAGAATGAAGCACTATGACGAAATCAAGTAAACTGAAAACTTATGGTTAGCCTGCGTGCTGTTTATTAACTGCAAGTAANAATGAAGCACTATGACGAAATCAAGTAAACTGAAAACTTATGGTTAGCCTGCGTGCTGTTTATTAACTGCAAGTAACCAGCTGAGATATATATTATCACACGATCCAAATTTTTCATTACTAACATGTTGGCTTTGTTGCTAGGGTCCCTGGTTCCATCGCAGGTTCTGACGGTGGATATCTTACCCCATCTTCAGTCAGTCACTGTGACACCCATATTTCATCTCTTCAGGCTGGCCGGAACTCAGCGCTAGCTTCCTCACATCCATGTCGTTAACCCTTCCGGAGGGGTGGAACAACACGTGGATATACATTTATAATGCCATTCAGACGTCTGGGCATGTTTCAGAAGGGAGAAGCGCGGTGAACATCGCAAGGGAGGAAGAGATGTGCACGCAGCACTGGTCATATACTATTATCTGTCTCACTAACATCAGGTGGTGCGTCATTACTGTTGTTACCGAAGAATGAGCTTCGGATGTTTGTGGGACGGCGCGTATACCGNTAACATCAGGTGGTGCGTCATTACTGTTGTTACCGAAGAATGAGCTTCGGATGTTTGTGGGACGGCGCGTATACCTCCGGGCCGTTTCGCTGTCGCTCAGCGGCAGACCTATCCGTGACGGGTTACAGACTAGCGAGCGTGACGTAACTCGCGTGCCCAGACGTCTGCCGGGCACTATACATAGATATAAAAGCGACTTGTGCGAGAATACAGCCTCACCTCTCAGAGGGGCCGCGGTGGTATAGCAGCTAGAGAGCTCGCCTCCCCCCAACAAGGTGAACCGGATTAGAATCCCAGCGGAGTCACTTCCTGATTTCTCACGTGGGAGTGTTGTCAGAAGATGCCGTTGGTTGGCGGGTTTTCTCGGGATCTTCCGTTCACCCCGCTCCTGCATTCCGACGCTGTTCCATACTCACCTCGCTTCACCCTCATCGGCTATTGAGAGCCACCCAGATCTCTCCACTCACTTAAGAGCCGCCCAATGTCCCCCAGTTGCGACTGACAGCCCCAAGTGGTCACAAGAAGCCGCGCAACTGACCTTGTCGCGCGGGCGGTTGGTGACGACGGTGAGGAGGGAGTTGCCGAGCGGTGCGTTCTCCAGCGCGCCGGCGCTCCATGTCTTCTGGAGGAACTGCAGCTCGCTGGAGGGCGTCCCCGGCCTGCTCACCGTCAGCGTGGCCAGCGCGTACCTGTCCTGGTTGTCGTACTGCGTCGCCTGCCCCACACAGGAAACAAACCACATACAGTAGCCCATTCACGGTTACTTACAACTTTTCTGAAGGCTATTACTTTCAGGTTATTCCTCCGCCTCATGCAAAAAAAAGCTTAACCAAAGTCTAGAAAATTACACCAAAGGGACAACGCACCGCATTAGTGTGCATTCGGCTCAATAATATTTTACATAAGAATTATTTATTTCGAGACATTACCAACACAACTTATTTTATCTCTGTTTTTATTCGTATTAATTTTATATATTTAATATTNGTAATAATTTAATTTATAAATAAAATAAAAGTAAAAGTTAAATTTAACAAAAAAATTAGATAGCCTTCTTTTTTGTCAACAGAAGTATAAAACCCTTGAGGTAAATGACAAATTTTGGAAACGAGCAAACACGACATACACGGGGTGATTTTTCAAAGGTTTGATACAAAAAGTCTGGGCACTTTTGAAAGCCCCGCTTTAGANTTGATACAAAAAGTCTGGGCACTTTTGAAAGCCCCGCTTTAGATCTACTTTTCTCATCATTTTGTATCCATGTGCCTAATGGCTTTATTCACGCGTTAGTAAAGTGGAAACATTAAATTGTTAGGAACGTAACAGTATTATTTATATGTAATTTTGTACTCTAATATGTACGCAGTAGAACNGGAAACATTAAATTGTTAGGAACGTAACAGTATTATTTATATGTAATTTTGTACTCTAATATGTACGCAGTAGAACAAATAAATTTAATTTGCCATGAATTTAAACATTACACACGCAATACAACGTCATGACTTGGAACTATTTTTTCTTGTTTCGTTGCCAACTTAACTGACAGTGAAAAGAGAGAAAGATGAAGATGTGTTGTTGTTTTTGCCTACTCCTTTTCGTAGTTTTGTTTTATTATCTACTCCTTTTTGTAGTTTTGTTTNGAAGATGTGTTGTTGTTTTTGCCTACTCCTTTTCGTAGTTTTGTTTTATTATCTACTCCTTTTTGTAGTTTTGTTTTATTATGAAAATGCCACACGAATAGGCGCCGCTGAAGAAGACTGGGAATTATATTTATTTGTTGTGGGTGAAAAAACCATACACACAACTGAGGAAGACAATGGGAAAATACACTTGGTGAATAAATAAATAAATATTGTTGGTGTGATGTGAGAGGTTTTGTATGCACAAACAACACTAACTTAGAGTGTACAAGGTGTGGAGTGTCATAAGGTTCCCTCTTACACGTCAATAAGTATTCTTACATTCTCCACTCAATTACATCCCACAAATAAACCACTCACTGGCACTTGTGGAGAACACATCCAGTTAAATGAGATTGAAAGATGTCAGTGAAAACTCTAGGGTGTAGTGGGGTACTATTCATCAGATTCAATATTATTAACTTTGTATAAATTTAACTGTTTCATAAAACACACACTCTTGCAAATAATTAAAATTCCCTTTGTCTGCCATGCATATCAAACACACACAAATTCCCATTTAACAAGTATATAAACTGTTCTTACCGCAAGTTAATATGAATTATTTTAAATATTCCTCGGTTTTGAGCGCCAGCCAGTGAGAATGAAACTCCTTTATACTTAAGGGTACTCTAATGGGTGGTAAGTCTTCCTGATCCAAAACAGTAAATTAGAAAAATTAAATTTCTTGCAAAACTGTTTCAAAAGATTCTGAAGATGTCATAGTGAAATAAAATTTTAGAAAGTCTTTAACAGTGTTCATTATACGGTACTTATAATTTTGCCNTCTGAAGATGTCATAGTGAAATAAAATTTTAGAAAGTCTTTAACAGTGTTCATTATACGGTACTTATAATTTTGCCGGGTATACCTCCCCTCAGCCATTACACAAATAGTATGTTGGACTATGCTTATATCTTCTTAGAAAATAGTAATCCTGCATATTTTGGGCATCTTCTTCACCTGCACTTGACTCATTACAGCTTTTAAACCAGTTTTACAACAGTATTTCAACATTAGTAAGCTTTTCACCACAAAATAAAGTCATTTTCAGAGCAGCAATTGTCGAGTCCAACTGGTCTCACTGTAGCCTAGTCCGAGAAGAAGGAAACTAGCAACCAACTTCTCAGATTTTGGCGCAAATCCACGAATCCAATCACAGCCAGCATCCGATCTGGAGCTGTCTGAGATGTGGATAACGCGACTATATCAATGGCGCTTAGCTGTTAAAATCACGTGATAGCTGCTGACGTAATATGTGCTTTGTTCACACACACGCGTCCCAGACGTCNGTGTGCTTTGCTCACACACACGCGTCCCAGACGTCGCGCATGTACTCATATCTGGCGCCCGCGCTCCCTCTAAATGCACTTCACAACATCAGAAGACATATTTAAACAGGTTCTCTTACAAAACAAACACCACTTCCATTTTTCAGTTCTCTGTTGGTAAATAAACTATGTTTATTTTTACTGCGACTTCTCCGTAATCTTATANACCACTTCCATTTTTCAGTTCTCTGTTGGTAAATAAACTATGTTTATTTTTACTGCGACTTCTCCGTAATCTTATAGTACAGAGTGGACATCCAATGACATTGAATGTCCACTCTTTTGTCCTAATTGCTACAAGAAAACCCATAGTTGACAAACATGAAAACGAATGCGCCACTACTATAAAACAAAAATTAAGAAACAGTAAGCTAAATGTTGACCCTTCCTACTATTCACAATTTTTATAACAGAAATGAGTGCAAAGCTGTGTTGTTCCTCCACTCCCCGGGAGCACGTACCCTGATGACGAGAGTGGCCGGCTGTAGCAGTTCTTCGTTAGTGATACTCCTCTTGATGACTACACGACCGCTCAGCCGGTCAATTTCGAAGAAGCGGTAGTCGCCCCCACCTGCCAACACAAGCACAGCCACCTGAGTGAGGTCTGCCGCGGCCAGGCTTACCCAGTGTTGTCGGATAGCTTTGCGAAATTCCCCCCAGAAAATGGCTTTTCTGACAGAAATTCCCCTCAGTAAAAGACTGAGGGGAATGCCAATGCTATAATGTTTTTAACCACATTTAAATTATATACCCTGGNTCTGAAGATGTCATAGTGAAATAAAATTTTAGAAAGTCTTTAACAGTGTTCATTATACGGTACTTATAATTTTGCTGGGTATACCTCCCCTCAGCCATTACACAAATAGTATGTTGGACTATGCTTATATCTTCTTAGAAAATAGTAATCCTGCATATTTTGGGCATCTTCTTCACCTGCACTTGACTCATTACTGNAAAGATTCTGAAGATGTCATAGTGAAATAAAATTTTAGAAAGTCTTTAACAGTGTTCATTATACGGTACTTATAATTTTGCTGGGTATACCTCCCCTCAGCCATTACACAAATAGTATGTTGGACTATGCTTATATCTTCTTAGAAAATAGTAATCCTGCATATTTTGGGCATCTTCTTCACCTGCACTTGACTCATTACTGCTTTTAAACCAGTTTTACAACAGTATTTCAACATTAGTAAGCTTTTCACCACAAAATAAAGTCATTTTCAGAGCAGCAATTGTCGAGTCCAACTGGTCTCACTGTAGCCTAGTCCGAGAAGAAGGAAACTAGCAACCAACTTCTCAGATTTTGGCGCAAATCCACGAATCCAATCACAGCCAGCATCCGATCTGGAGCTGTCTGAGATGTGGATAACGCGACTATATCAATGGCGCTTAGCTGTTAAAATCACGTGATAGCTGCTGACGTAATATGTGCTTTGTTCACACACACGCGTCCCAGACGTCGCGCATGTACTCATATCTGGCGCCCGCGCTCCCTCTAAATGCACTTCACAACATCAGAAGACATATTTAAACTGGTTCTCTTACAAAACAAACTCCCTTTATGCATACCACTTCCATTTTTCAGTTCTCTGTTGGTAAATAAACTATGTTTATTTTTACTGCGACTTCTCCGTAATCTTATAGTGCAGAGTGGACATCCAATGACATTGAATGTCCACTCTTTTGTCCTAATTGCTACAAGAAAACCCATAGTTGACAAACATGAAAACGAATGCGCCACTACTATAAAACAAAAATTAAGAAACAGTAAGCTAAATGTTGACCCTTCCTACTATTCACAATTTTTATAACAGAAATGAGTGCAAAGCTGTGTTGTTCCTCCACTCCCCGGGAGCACGTACCCTGATGACGAGAGTGGCCGGCTGTAGCAGTTCTTCGTTAGTGATACTCCTCTTGATGACTACACGACCGCTCAGCCGGTCAATTTCGAAGAAGCGGTAGTCGCCCCCACCTGCCAACACAAGCACAGCCACCTGAGTGAGGTCTGCCGCGGCCAGGCTTACCCAGTGTTGTCGGATAGCTTTGCGAAATTCCCCCCAGAAAATGGCTTTTCTGACAGAAATTCCCCTCAGTAAAAGACTGAGGGGAATGCCAATGCTATAATGTTTTTAACCACATTTAAATTATATACCCTGGCTCAATTCTTGACACACATGAATGCATTTTACAGTTTTTGAGTTCCTTATCAATTAAAATGCACAAACGTTAACATTCTTAACAATTTTTAAAAATAAATTTAAAAACTGGAAAACACACGTTCGTGTGTACCTGTATNACAAACGTTAACATTCTTAACAATTTTTAAAAATAAATTTAAAAACTGGAAAACACACGTTCGTGTGTACCTGTATATAATACATTTATGCATAAAATGTTATTCAAAATCATATTTCAAACTAACAGAAACATACATTTTGTCCTCAATATAATATATAGTTTCAATGTACCAGGGAATGTTAAATTACTGCTACATATAAAGCGAAAAAAAAAAAAAAAAATGCACATAGTTACACTGTAAACATTAATAAGCAACAGCCTAGACCCTCCCTTTAGATTTTGATTTGTGAATTTATGTTATAGCCAGGAATGTTAAACAATTTAGCTTTTGATGCAATATCCCAAAATAATTATAAATATACATTCAGTAACAACCAAATAAATACCCAGTAACATTCTTAACTCCCTCTCCCAACCCAAATCCCCTTCAAGAATTCTTCACCCCCAAAACTCACCCNCCCCCCAACTGGCTTCACCCCTTTTTCAAGAGTTCAGGGAAAAAAACCTAACTTTTGAAGGAAAAAAGTTACTATAGTAAGGAACTATCTCAGCATTGGTCGTGAATAATCAAAAACTGCATAATAAAATTATTAATTATTTCGCGAATCGATTTCGATCATTCATAATAATAAATTGCTGCCAACCCTAAATGGTGAAGTTTGTTGGCAAAATGAGCTTAAGATGCGAGCAGTTTTGGATTCAAAACCCCGATAATGCACCTTTTTATGTTAGTTTCAGCTTACTGAATAAACAACCCATCCTCCAAGTAGCTTACAGGGATAAAGCAACGATGTTGCAAAGTAACGGTTTTAAGAANTACTGAATAAACAACCCATCCTCCAAGTAGCTTACAGGGATAAAGCAACGATGTTGCAAAGTAACGGTTTTAAGAAGAAATAGTAAATTGGCAATGCTCTGCATTTTAAACCAACTGCATTTGTGATACCAGGATTCAACAACTGCAAAATAAACAGACATTGTTAAGAAACAAAGTCGTTCGACAAAAAAAAAAAATACAGAAACAACGTGCATTGCTTAACATGTAAGATTCTGCTACATTCCCAGTAACCAAGCAATGGTNTACTGAATAAACAACCCATCCTCCAAGTAGCTTACAGGGATAAAGCAACGATGTTGCAAAGTAACGGTTTTAAGAGGAAATAGTAAATTGGCAATGCTCTGCATTTTAAACCAACTGCATTTGTGATACCAGGATTCAACAACTGCAAAATAAACAGACATTGTTAAGAAACAAAGTCGTTCGACAAAAAAAAAATACAGAAACAACGTGCATTGCTTAACATGTAAGATTCTGCTACATTCCCAGTAACCAAGCAATGGTATCCTGAGATAATGAGGGATTTATTTTTCTGTTTTACTATGAGCACAACTTACTATTAAGAAGGAAAGTAAGAAACAAAAAAATGGCAGTGTGTCACCTTCATAGCGACAGGTCTTTCTGAGAACAGTGAGTTTCAAGATATCATAAATTTCTGGGTCACGATTAGAGTGGGTTTCGAAACACTACCATTTCTCCTTATCAACCCACATTTTATCCTAATCTTGCCAAACACATTAATATGACACGTAAGCGGTCACGCTCCAATGCGAAGGACAAAAAGGAAATTGTTCTATCTCGAACTCTACTTTATACATAATTTAATGTTTATAATCTGACAAATCCCAATCCAACTACTGTTGTAGTACACTACAACATACATTTTTCTACTACACATACACAATACTATATATTGTTCATGGTAAAATGAACACTTTTGAAAGCCCTGCCGAAGAGATACTTGTAATGAAGGATGCTAAAATAAACTAAACTAATAAGAGAAAGCACTGATCAGTTCTAAGACCTGAAAGGTGACTGGCCTTGAGAATATGGCGAAAGCAGTAGTTTTTTCAGGAAATGATTTTTGAGTGGGCAGGAGAAGGATTACTATGATTTATGCCATTATATTTACTTTCCCAATCCATGTGACATGATGGCACACAGCTGTTGAGTTGAGAGTATAAAGGCAGCAAGGTTTGAGCACCAGTGAGGGTGAAATGAAGCGAGAATGTACCAGTAGTGGAATGCAAGGACAGGGGAAATGGGAGTACAGTGAGAATATCCACTGACCAACAGTGACATCCACCACGATTTCCACACGCGGAAATCATTTGGGGATATCAGAAATTACTTACGGCTTTTTCTTAGTTCCCTCGACCATGGATGTCATTCCATAGAGAATATCAGGGACACTCAGATGATAGAGAGAGAGAGAGTGAGAGAGTGTGTGTGTGTGTCTGTGTGTGTGAGAGAGAGAGAGATATGCTGGGTTGGTGGGCACGGACCGTGGCCAGTCTCAGGATTGGAAAACGTTGCCTAGGGAGTTCTTTGCTTTGTTTACAAATGGCGATAACACAAAATGCAGCACTCACCTGAGTTGAAGGTGTAGTAGANTAGGGAGTTCTTTGCTTTGTTTACAAATGGCGATAACACAAAATGCAGCACTCACCTGAGTTGAAGGTGTAGTAGATATCAGCGTTGATGCCGACATCTTGGTCATAGGCGGCTATGTCTCTCGGAGATATCCTCAGCTGGGTGCCCTGTCCACCACACAACAAAATTCGTCACGACTGCGACACTTATCAAGCTGTNTCGGAGATATCCTCAGCTGGGTGCCCTGTCCACCACACAACAAAATTCGTCACGACTGCGACACTTATCAAGCTGTAACACACAGAGTACCTACGAACGCAGAGATGAAACATCCACTTACAGTGCAAACTCCAGTAACACCGGTCAGTAAAATGTTCGAACGCTGTTTGCCAATCCGAGCCTGGTAATCTACTTTCCAGCCATTCTCAGAGCCTCGCGCAGCCAATTAAAGCATGGGTACTCCCCAAAGGAAGCGTCACGCCATTTAGTGTCTGTGTACTTATCTAAGCCTACTCTCTGTGATTTAATGTTACAAGCGTTTACAATCATTATATTTCTGTACTGTAGTAACCGCTTTGCTACTTAAACTTACCCAGGATTTACTAAAAAATAAACTTTTACGAGAGTACGTATTTGTATCCTTTAATAATTACACTAATTGACATAAAATTTGCGCAACGAGAAGAAACTATTAGATTTAAACTAAAATCCATTAGCATGATGGTACAGACAAAAGTAGGAAATTATAACAGTGTTATAGCATAAGCATTGTGGTGGCACATAAGAAGGGAACCTTTACTATCTCGCCGTACCGCTTCGTAATTGCATACATGCGCAGATACGATCGGGCATGAAATCAGACAAACGTTGTATGTTACCAAGCGACAATTTTGCCCACNGTGGGTTTCGAAACACTACCATTTCTCCTTATCAACCCACATTTTATCCTAATCTTGCCAAACACATTAATATGACACGTAAGCGGTCACGCTCCAATGCGAAGGACAAAAAGGAGATGGTTCTATCTCGAACTCTACTTTATACATAATTTAATGTTTATAATCTGACAAATCCCAATCCAACTACTGTTGTAGTACACTACAACATACATTTTTCTACTACACATACACAATACTATGTATTGTTCATGGTAAAATGAACACTTTTGAAAGCCCTGCCGAAGAGATACTTGTAATGAAGGATGCTAAAATAAACTAAACTAATAAGAGAAAGCACTGATCAGTTCTAAGACCTGAAAGGTGACTGGCCTTGAGAATATGGCGAAAGCAGTAGTTTTTTCAGGAAATGATTTTTGAGTGGGCAGGAGAAGGATTACTATGATTTATGCCATTATATTTACTTTCCCAATCCATGTGACATGATGGCACACAGCTGTTGAGTTGAGAGTATAAAGGCAGCAAGGTTTGAGCACCAGTGAGGGTGAAATGAAGCGAGAATGTACCAGTAGTGGAATGCAAGGACAGGGGAAATGGGAGTACAGTGAGAATATCCACTGACCAACAGTGACATCCACCACGATTTCCACACGCGGAAATCATTTGGGGATATCAGAAATTACTTACGGCTTTTTCTTAGTTCCCTCGACCATGGATGTCATTCCATAGAGAATATCAGGGACACTCAGATGATAGAGAGAGAGAGAGAGAGAGAGAGTGTGTGTGTGTGAAAGAGATATGCTGGGGTAGTGGGCACGGACCGTGGCCAGTCTCAGGATTGAAAACGTTGCTTAGGGAGTTCTTTGCTTTGTTTACAAATGGCGATAACACAAAATGCAGCACTCACCTGAGTTGAAGGTGTAGTAGATATCAGCGTTGATGCCGACATCTTGGTCATAGGCGGCTATGTCTCTCGGAGATATCCTCAGCTGGGTGCCCTGTCCACCACACAACAAAATTCGTCACGACTGCGACACTTATCAAGCTGCTACGAACGCAGAGATGAAACAGCCACTTACAGTGCAAACTCCAGTAACACCGGCCTGTAAAATGCTCGAACGCTGTTTGCCAATCCGAGCCTGGTAATCTACTTTCCAGCCATTATCAGAGCCTCGCGCAGCCAATTAAAGCATGGGTACGCCCCAAAGGAAGCGTCACGCCATTTAGTGTCTGTGTACTTCTCTAAGCCTACTCTCTGTGATTTAATGTTACGAGCGTTTACAATCATGATATTTCTGTACTGTTGTAACCGCTTTGCTACTTAAACTTACCCAGGATTTACTAAAAAATAAACTTTTACGAAAGTACGTATTTTTATCCTTTAATAATTACACTAATTGACATAAAATTTGCGCAACGAGAAGGAACCATTAGATTTAAACTAAAATCCATTAGCATGATGGCACAGTCAAAAGTAGGAAATTATAACAGTGTTATAGCACAAGCATTGTGGTGGCACAGAAGAAGGGAACCTTTACTATCTCGTCGTACCGCTTCGTACTTGCATACATGCGCAGATACGATCGGGCATGAAATCAGACAAACGTTGTATGTTACCAAGCGACAATTTTGCCCACAATTGTAGCAAATTATGCTCCAAATCCCAAACACTTCGACATGAAGACGACGGTGTCCCATCTGTTCCTACAAACGTTACATCGACAAGAAATCTGGTGACCGGTAAGGCTACATAGGTGTTGGAACATTACGAGAATACTATACTCCTGACAAGCCAGAGCTGTGTGTGGGCGAGCGTTATCTTGATGAAGCTAGCTCCTCGGCACTCAGCTAGAAAAGGTAGCAAATGGAGTCTCGCAGAATATCTTCAGTGAACTGCCGTGCATTCGGACAGGGATTGTAGCGCACATCAGCGGTCCTTCAAACTCTTGCACGGTAGTCATCCGTTCTAAAGGAACATTTTACTAGTTTTATTCGTCGCAAAAGGCATACGTCAGTCCATTGCATTCCACGTTGCACTCGGCTGACACAACTGCAAACGAAGGCGACGACGTATAGGTGTTAACGCACGACACTTACAGGTTGGCGAGATCACCGATTTGGCTTTGCCAAGCGCCTGGAAATGCTTCCGGTAGATATACGATTTTCTAGTGACGCTATCGCATGTTGCTGGATAGTCGAATAGAAAGCCGTTGGCTCTGTTGGCGCCTGTCTGATAATTAAACGGTCATCCCCCTCGGGTGGTACGTGGAGGTCGTCCAGAACACGTCCGCCAATCATGGGTACCTTCCCGTGTCAATTTATCTTGATACAATCCGACTGCGAAATTTAAACGGCCATTATGACAGGCATTTCTATGCGCCGTCCATCCTGCCTCTCACAGCTCTTCTATCCAACCTTTCTTAACTCCGTCAGTTAATCGTACGGCTATCCTTTACGTGTTATCGATTAACCTATCGTTCATTCATCACTACTGATAGGTATCGTGTGTGTCAAATCACATGCACTGTTATGAGGACTGTTTACACGTATGACGTTAAGAGCGACGGTTGCACCCTCGTACGTCGTGTGTGCATTTGCAATCGCACAAAACTTAAATAGCTTGCATAAACTCTACACTCGTTGATACCGAGTGAGTTTTACAAGGTGCGCATATTTTTATGGCAATGAATGCACTTTATTAACGTCAAATAATGAATGAAATCTTTCGGGGACCACGGTGGTGTAGAAGCCAGTGCACTTGCTTCCCACCAAGGCGAACCAGGCTCGATTCCCGGCGCGGTCGCTCCCAGATTTTCGCACGTGGGAATCGTGCCACTGGTTGGCTGGTTTTCTCGGGGATCTCCCTTTACCCCCGCCCTTGAACTCCGACGCTGCTTCATACTCACCTCGTCTCACCCTCACCGGCACTCAAAATAANTCCCTTTACCCCCGCCCTTGAACTCCGACGCTGCTTCATACTCACCTCGTCTCACCCTCACCGGCACTCAAAATAACGTACTTAAGACCCACTCAAACTCCTCCACTCCACATGATGTCATTCAGTGTAACATACTACTTATGAAATAGTCGCGGAAATCCGTTATATAGAGTTTTATTTTAACTCTCATGAGGTGCGAGATCTGAAGCAAGCGCGAAAACAATTTTGTGCTACCTACTTAAAGGGGACTTCTTAGTTAAATATTGTCTGAAAATTCAGTGTTTGTGCGTATACGCATATATTAGTAAATAAATGTTCTAGAAATAAGTTTTTTTTCCAGGGAAGGTAAAAATTAATAACCTTCAACTACCACTTTTTTTTACTTCTATCCTATTTAAAAAGTATGTTAGAAAAACAGAGAATCAGTGAAAATGGTTAAAACAAATTGCATTTTTAGGAATTTCCTGCGCGATTTCCTCAACGAAAAGAAGAAAAGTACAAAGTGGCATATGTATTGGGTTTCATCCCGACAAAATATTGTCCTATTGTTACGGATATAGTTTGCGAGAAATTCAACTTCTCGGAAATGCAGACCGTTGGACGATGGGTCCATCACAATACTTCCTAACGGTCAGACGTGACCTTGAGGAGTTATTTTTTACTAGGAATTTCCCTCAAGGGATGAAGTGCGTTGCACAAGTTTGGTAAAAAAAACACGTGACTAAAATGGTTGGCTATTTTGCAGTGGTGTGGAAACACGAAAATGAACTGAGAAACGTTTCGTGCCGAAAGACAAGTTCGGAATTGTCAAATTTAACTCCAAGGATACACTGTAAATGTAATTTTNGAGAAACGTTTCGTGCCGAAAGACAAGTTCGGAATTGTCAAATTTAACTCCAAGGATACACTGTAAATGTAATTTGCATTTATACAAGGAATTCTTTGGAAACTAGTTGCCAAATATATTTTTGTAATACTACAAATAGANAGTTGCCAAATATATTTTTGTAATACTACAAATAGATTAGAGTAGATTTCATGAAATCTTAGTGTGGAATGTGTAAAACTAATTTTGAGTTTTAACAAGCAAGTGTTGTAGACTTTAATTTTATTATGAACATTGAGCTACATAAAAAATATTGACGATTTTATAAAATAGTGTTGTAATGTAAATATACAATATTTAAGTTACAAGCAATTCTTTTGTAACCAGTTTCCCAAGAATTGCTTTTAACAAGTACAGAAATTTTTTACTGTGTAATTTTTTGTGCTTGAAAATGTTAAAACGGGTGTTTAGAATCAGTTTCAGCTGCTACATTTTTTCACACAGACGCGTCAGAGTTGTCTTTAGACACGCTTCATACTGTTATCTTCATTAGCATGTTACAAAACTCCAGNTTCACACAGACGCGTCAGAGTTGTCTTTAGACACGCTTCATACTGTTATCTTCATTAGCATGTTACAAAACTCCAGGATCACTGCTTAAAGTCACGTTCAGGTGATTCGTCGACGGAAAGACGGCACCCCAATTGAGTGCCTTGCGCGTAGAGGCGATGAGGCGAGTCTTAAGTGAGCAAGTGTCAGTCTTAGAGCTCACACGTTTCGAGGCCTCGAACGCGCAACATAGCTAGAGGCAGGCGGAACACTTAAGGAGAGTCCCTAGTAAAAGTGACCACAGTGGTTTAGTGATCAGACTACTCGCCTCCCACCTAGGTTCGGCGGGGTCGCTCCCGGATTTTCTCACGTGGGAATCGTGCCGGACGATGCCGCTGGTCGGCGGTTTTTCGCGGGGATCTCCCGTTTCCTACGCCCATGCACTCCGACGCTGCTCCATGCTCAACTTGCTTCACCTTTATCGGCTGTTAAGACCTCAAATTTAACCAGTTCAGACCTGGTGTAGACAATTGTGTACATTACGCACATGTAGGTAATTTTTAATGTGTACTGCACACTGCGAAGCTCAATGATCAATGATCTTACCTGTGGGTAAATTATCCGCAAACCACCATACTGGTCTAGGTCATAATTTATATATTTATATAACTGTAGCGGAACGTATAGCCTAGAGCGCATCGGCTGTGACAACGAAACAAGTGTTGTTTTGACTTAGGTATAGCATGCATAATAAAACTTTATGTTTGCAACAACTCAAACCGTAAATTAAAGTGGGTGTGAAAGTGTTAAGAGCTGCCCAAATCTCTCCTCTCCACTCCACTCCACTACTCACCGCGGTCGGCCTATCAGGCAGAGTGGCCGTGAAGCGCTCGTCGAAGAACCTCGGGTTCTGGTCGTCGGCGTCGATCACGTTCACGTAGAGCGTCGTGTCGGAGAACTGCGGCGGACTGCCCTGGTCCTGCAACCGAAAACAACCCTCTCAGTTGGCTGCTATGAGTATGGCAGGTTCCCACGATTCAAGACTCGCTCTCGCACGCCATGTTCAGTTACTGGTTTATAGCTTATTTCAATTGTATAGGCAGGTAGGTATAGTTAAGGTTAATCCTACTCAGGTTGGGAAGCTCAATACTTTTAGTTTGGCAACTAAAATTTTTCGCTAGTGTCGCATGTGTACAGGATTTTTTTTTCTGTTTTATACGTTAAAAAACAAAACGATTGCAATAATCACAAATCAAATATTAAATAACTAGTTAACTNTTTTTTTCTGTTTTATACGTTAAAAAACAAAACGATTGCAATAATCACAAATCAAATATTAAATAACTAGTTAACCAAGTGGAATATTTCTCTTTTATTATTCACGTAGCTTAAAATTTTAATCGAAAGCGACCTCTTTGGAACACTAGCGCTTACCTAGTGGCGGAAATTTTCCCTATGCCAAGCTCTCCCATGATAAAACTTGTTTTGTTCCTACCCTGAGTAGAATAAACCTTAGTATAGTCGATTCACGGTTACTGCACACTTTTCTGAAGCTCTGCTTAAGTTCTACTTCCGGGATATTCTTCCGCCTCGTGCAATCAAAGCTTACCCACGTTTAGAAAATTACACCAAAGGGGCAAAGCACCACATTCGTGCGCACTCAGCGTAATAATATTTTGCATAAGAACTATTTCTTACTAGGCATTACCAACACACCTATTTTATCACTGTTTTTATTCATATTCATTATAAATAAAATATTAAAATTTTCTGGATAAGATATAAAAAATTTCAATTTAACCAAAAATAAGGCACCTACAGTATATTAACACAAGTATAAAACTCTATTTATACATGGAATATTTAGGAAACAACAAAACACGTCTTACGTGGGCTGATTTTTCAAAGGTTTGGTTCAAAAAGTGTGAAGAAACCGCGAATAGACTATAGTTGGGCGTAACGTATTGTCGACAGCGATGTCATTAGAGACTGAGCAAGTTGCTCAGGGAAGAGGGAGTGGGGAAGAAATGGGAAGGAAAAGGAAACCATGGAAAACCGAAATCAGGATGGCCGGGCTGTGAATCGAGCCCGGGACCTCCCGAATGCGAGTCCAGTGAGTTACCACTGCGCCACTCCGCTCGGTTCGAATTGTGCAGGAGCACTCATTTCGAAACTAGTACTATACACCTCTGGAAATATAAATTACGCTGTAGAACAAACATAAATTCTGAATTTTTGTCAAGTAGTTATAATTTATTTAGTGCAGCGTCCCTTCCAATTTATCAATAGATTCTAGTCGTTTCACAATTACCAGATAGTTAGTGGATAAAATTTGGAGATTACATTTGAAGGCACATGTAAAATGGAAACGTGCTATAACTAAACATATGTATTTATTTCACTGGAAAGGATGTTATGATACACAAATTGAAAATTCTACATGGCGGATAAAACTGGGCCTTAAGGGCGCTACCTTGTGCTAGATCGACCAAGAGAAAAGATAGTTTTACATGTTACGTGATTCTAGTCATATCTTTCACAATATTGCTTTCAAAAAAACAAAATACTTTGCACGCTTTGAAGGGAAGAATCATGCTACAAGAGAGCAAGTATGAGTTAGTTAGAGTTAGTTGTTTTTGCAAGGTCTATAAATATTAATTTATCCTCAGTTTTCAGGGAATTAAAAATTTTACAAAAAAAACCCCTTCTGTATGATATGTGGCTCGGGCAAAGATGGACAAAGTGTATTTTGGTTTGAGAGCGATATCGTGAACGGCGGCCGAGATACGCCTAAAATAATTTAACATGTAAAACCATGTCCTTTCACTCGACCAGCCCCCCGTTAGGCAGCCTCGTTAAGGCCATATTTCACTATAATTTTTTATTTCATCATCTGAAAGAGAGTTACGTAAGAACCGCATAANAAACGTGCTATAACTAAACATATGTATTTATTTCACTGGAAAGGATGTTATGATACACAAATTGAAAATTCTACACGGCGGATAAAACTGGGCCTTAAGGGCGCTACCTTGTGCTAGATCGACCAAGAGAAAAGATAGTTTTACATGTTACGTGATTCTAGTCATATCTTTCACAATATTGCTTTAAAAAAAAACAAAATACTTTGCACGCTTTGAAGGGAAGAATCATGCTACAAGAGAGCAAGTATGAGTTAGTTAGAGTTAGTGTTTTTGCAAGGTCTATAAATCTTAATTTATCCTCAGTTTTCAGGGAATTAAAAATTTTACAAAAAAAAAAAACCCTTCTGTATGATATGTGGCTCGGGCAAAGATGGACAAAGTGTATTTTGGTTTGAGAGCGATATCGTGAACGGCGGCCGAGATACGCCTAAAATAATTTAACATGTAAAACCATGTCCTTTCACTCGACCNTACGCCTAAAATAATTTAACATGTAAAACCATGTCCTTTCACTCGACCAGCCTCGTTAAGGCCATATTTCACTATAATTTTTTATTTCATCATCTGAAAGAGAGTTACGTAAGAACCGCATAAATGTAAATATTTGTAGTGAAATGATTACATATTGTTTTCAAAATACAGCACCGAAAAATTAAAAATTTTCTGAATATGGGAGCCCAAGTTTCTATGCTCCTAATTAACTTTGCCCACAATTGGTACTCGGGTACTGGCATACTGAATCTATTTTGAAATAGGTGTTGATGTATTTGTCAAACGCGTTTTTATTCGTACGAGAAAAAATAAGATCAATATTTACAAAAACAAACACTGAACGCATTGGACATTCTTCACTTTTGGGTTTGAGTCGCGTCGCAGTCGAAGAGTATCGTGACGTCTCGGCACGCATCGCAGTTGCCATCTTCACACAAGATAGCACAAGGTAACGGTTTCTGCTACCCTGAAGATGGCGACCGTAATATGCGCAGAAACTTCTCGACTGCGACGCGGCTCAAACGCAAGAGCCAAGAATTCTCAGGAAATGACGACGTAATCCTGCGAACTCTTACCACTAAACACGTTGATGCAGGCTGTTCGAGGTCAGCCAAGCACTTCTGAGATCAGCGTTTGAAAAACGTCGCAGCCCCTGCATACGTATATGTGCGCACTGACTGGCAAGAGCCCCGTCAAGTTGGTAACGACAGAGGGAAAGCAGTTATATGACTTAACGTTGTATTAAAAGTGTAAGGTAAACATTTGTGAATACTGATATAATTAACTTTGGTTTTTGTTTTTTTAAAATGCATATAACTGTAAGAATCGGCATATCTGTAAAATATATACTTTTATAATAATTTCGGAGTTTCACTTGACCGACGCAAGAATAAAGTGACATGGCCTACGGCAGTATTAATTGCAGATACAGAGGAAGAATACACAATCTGCATACAAGTAGATCTTACGCAGGGCTTTCAAAAATGCTTAGTTTACTGTGAACAGCCTTTATCTAGAAATATCACAGGTGACGCTGAGGTTCTTCATTTTAAGTTCACGGAAATGTAATATTTTGCCAACAGGGCGCGCACACCTGTACAGCCATCAGATTGTGGAATCTTACCACGGACACGTCGACCACCCATTTGAAAATTATCGAACCCTCCAACACAGTAGCATATCCAGAGGATGACCTTGAAAGTGGATGTCAACATTAATGATTTAGCAGCAGGAATTTTTCGTTCACTCGTACCAAACACATTTCATCACACTAGGCAGATATTCTTAATACAGCAACATTCAAATGGTTTAAACATTTTAAAAATAAACAATTATATTAACACTTTTATTTCGATGGTGGATTGAGGGGAAATACTACCCTTGCTGTTGCAAGCAGAGACCCACCAATCTCGAGTATAGTGAAATCCAAATGAGAAAATAGGGCGCAGAAGTTGAAAACGCGTCGGGCGATTAGGGAGAGTCCATTGCCGCTGCAAGAAGGGGTGGGGTTGTTGAGTTTCGTATTAACTAGGGCCGAGAGCAGTTGGGTGAGAGCTACTCCGTGCGTGAATAAGATTACCTGTCGAGAAAACTAAGTCGCGCAGCGCGGTATTTAACAGCG
>NQII01001870.1:131979-260865 GCA_002778355.1 Clitarchus hookeri
AGCACAACCCGGAGAGCTGCGCCAAGATTATTTTCTCATTTGAACTTCACACCAATACATATAAGTGTTCTTGAAGTGGCATGGTGTTCATTTTCTAAAGAATACCTCGAAGTTCTCGTGTCGCCTATGCCACTTCGCTTTTACGCAGTTATATGGCCTATGGACCTACACAGTATTAAATAGGTATCACAGTTTTTTTCCTGTTATGTGTGCACTTGGAGAGTCACTCTGAATAGTGTTCGCGGAATGATCGCTATCATATACGCACATTTTAATATAATTTTGTAAAATGTAAACATTAATTTATACCAAGAGAACCAGCAATTTTGGAAGAGTATTTTATAAAACTCAGCTGCTCAAGGCTTATAATACAAAGAAGTTGGCCACGTAAATTACCTGAATGTTTCAGTCAACCTCTCGAGATGGTGATTTACGGTTATGAAAATCAGCCCACGGTGCAAGGAAAACGGGAAGATGGGAAACGCAGTGAGAGAAATCTCTTTATAGGCTATTTACGGTAAAGTGGGCACTTTTGAAAGCTCTCTCATTTGGGATAATAGTCAATTTTTATTTTAGCCATATACGTTAACTTCCGAGTGCGGTGGAACATACAGACTGTGTCATTACTTACATGGCAATATTTATTTTAAAAGGTGGTCAAATTATAAAAAAATGGCTGAAAGAAAATTGTAACTAGGGCCTCAAAAGCGCTCACTTTACCGTGAACAGCCTATGAGAGATTNGATTATTTTCTCATTTGAACTTCACACCAATACATATAAGTGTTCTTGAAGTGGCATGGTGTTCATTTTCTAAAGGATACCTCGAAGTTCTCGTGTCGCCTATGCCACGTCGCTTTTATGCAATTATATGGCCTATGGACCTACACAGTATTAAATAGGTATCACAGTTTTTTTCCTGTTATGTGTGCACTTGGAGAGTCACTCTGAATAGTGTTCGCGGAATGATCGCTATCATATACGCACATTTTTATATAATTTTGTAAAATGTAAATATTAATTTATACCAAGAGAACCAGCAATTTTGGAAGAATATTTTATAAAACTCAGCTGCTCAAGGCTTATAATACAAAGAAGTTGGCCACGTAAATTACCTGAATGTTTCAGTCAACCTCTCGAGATAGTGATTTACGGTTATGAAAATCAGCCCACGGTGCAAGGAAAACGGGAAGAGGGGAATCGCAGTGAGATAAATCTCTTTATAGGCTATTTACGGTAAAGTGGGCACTTTTGAAAGCTCTCATTTGGGATAATAGTCAATTTTTATTTTAGCCATATACGTTAACTTCCGAGTGCGGTGGAACATACAGACTGTGTTCATTACTTACATGGCAATATTTATTTTAAAAGGTGGTCAAATGATATAAAAAAATGGCTGAAAGAAAATTGTAACTAGGGCCTCAAAAGCGCTCACTTTACCGTGAACAGCCTATGAGAGATTTTTTCTTGTTCAAACTAAAACTATGACTTAGGCAGACAAAAATATGCTAGATGATCAATGCATGCGATTAAATAATATAACAAATCTGACAAAACATTGTAGGATAATTTATAGGCCTAAGGAAGATTCGCATGCTCGCTGCTCATGAATTAATTCGAATCTACGACAGGGCTGTCAACTGAGTAGTCTGTATTTGTTCAGGCCAAAAACAACCGGGGCTATTAAATGATTGTATCCCTTACACAAAGATGCATGTTTAAAATTTGTAGTAAGCTCCACCACAAAAGCACCTTATTGTTAAGGGTGCTGCCTACCCGATGTCTGAACTGCTTTGCAACAGCATATTTGGAATATACGTTTTTTTTGACGAAGTTGTTATATGTGTCCCCAAAATATTCACCCGCGAAAATAAAATATCCCAGACGAGAACGAAATAGTACTCTCAAGAANTGTTATATGTGTCCCCAAAATATTCACCCGCGAAAATAAAATATCCCAGACGAGAACGAAATAGTACTCTCAAGAAATCACGAGTGCTATAAATATTATTTTGTAGCCTTCCAGCATCGTTGAAAAGGGCTTTTTTTTTTTTTTTTTTCAGACTGCCGTCTCTTAAAACATATACTACTAGGGCACGAGCGAAACTACAATAGGACCCCATCACACACTTTCCGCCAGTAAAATGATAAAAGAATAGCCGATTTAAGTCCCATGGGTATACGCAGCGCGACGAAAACACTGCACGGCAGTTACAAGCCTTGCGCGTAGCGGCGATGGGGAGCTTGATGTGATCGGTAAAGTCGCCCTTATCTGCTTCTGAGTCTGAAATGCGAAAATAGCTCTAGATAGACCGCCTTAACATTAACAAATCTTCTCGCAGTTCATGTAGATTATTTTCTGCAAAAATAATAATAATAATCTCTTTCTCTTCCTCTTTGCTTAGTCTTTATTATATTTTTCTGAATTTGAGGTACTTTATCTGGGTTTGTAGTTTAATAAATGTAATTTGGCCAACTATATAGCGCACAATTATCCATTTTAATAATTGTAACGTCCTGGAGTTTGGTTTTCGGCGGTGTTGAAAATGATGTGATTATTCATTTGTTTGGAGACGCAATATTATTTCTCATATAGGTATTTTTGCAGCAGGTATTATTTTTTTATTGCATTAATTAACTCATCTTATAATTTTGTTTACAGAATTTATGAGTTCAAGACATTTTATACGTCTTTTCAGTTTTTTTAAACTCTTTATGCTTACACAACAATGTGATACGAAATATTGGAATTGCCTAGCGCTCTCGTGATTGGTGACTTTTTAAAATACGTTTTCATTCAATATGTTTTAAAGGAGTTTTTCTTAGAGGTAGTTTGGATCCTGAAGGCAGGGCAGCTAACCCAAGTGTGTTAAGGCTGTTAGGATCTTTATTTAATTTAAGAGCAAAATTGTTGACTTGCGAGTTCTGGAGCAGGCCGTCCTGACGGGACGAAGACGTGTGAGCGTGGTTAAACTGTATAATTATAAGG
Organism: Clitarchus hookeri; assembly: GCA_002778355.1. Lineage (NCBI taxonomy): Eukaryota > Metazoa > Arthropoda > Insecta > Phasmatodea > Phasmatidae > Clitarchus > Clitarchus hookeri. The sequence continues at coordinate 134,968 of NQII01001870.1, forward strand.
TCCGTGTGGTCGCCGCCACGTGTTCTCCGGGTTTAAATATCTTGAAGGACCTCGCCATACAACAAGTGCAGAATGGAGTTTTAACCACGCACGGCAGGACCGCGTGTCATGGACAAATCAAGGAAGAAGACCTCCCGCGGTGTCCTGGCGATTACCCGGCCATAAGACCAAGATCGCCGAGAACTTCGAGACCTCTACGAAATTTTTCAAAGAACAGCTAAGTTCTACGAACATATCATTTTTAAAGCAAAGACTCAATATGAAATTATTNCTACGAAATTTTTCAAAGAACAGCTAAGTTCTACGAACATATCATTTTTAAAGCAAAGACTCAATATGAAATTATTGATTGGAAATCTATGGCCACCACCTTGGAAATTAAAACAAGAACTGATTATCCGCAGTTTAATTCATAATACCCTGGCAGAAGGAACCAATTGATTGGAGCTAAGTAAAAATCAATAATTAAAATAATTTAATAATTTTTAAGTATTTAAAAATTTATCTCAAACTTTATTTATTAGTGGAAAATCTGAAAGTTGAAGAGTACNTTTAATAATTTTTAAGTATTTAAAAATTTATCTCAAACTTTATTTATTAGTGGAAAATCTGAAAGTTGAAGAGTACATAATTCACGAGAGAAGCAAGTGTTGACAAGGTCGCCTATCATAAAAACCATTGAATTTTACATTATTGCTAATTATGATCAGGCTAATGAAAGAGATTACTATTTTAATGTCACTTTTTTTTTTNCATTGAATTTTACATTATTGCTAATTATGATCAGGCTAATGAAAGAGATTACTATTTTAATGTCACTTTTTTTTTTAAATTCTACTGCTGATAAGTTTATTAAATAAATAATTTTTCAAACATCTCCGCTGTGTGGTATTTTCNTTTTTTTTTAAATTCTACTGCTGATAAGTTTATTAAATAAATAATTTTTCAAACATCTCCGCTGTGTGGTATTTTCAGTAGTAATTTGAATCATCCGTGTTATTCTCCATATGTTCTTTGATTTTGTTTTGTTACTTAGCTGTTCGGTCCAGCCAGTCTTCAAGAGTTTTCAACAACAGGTAAAAAGGGCAAGAATGTGTGTTCGTTACCTAAAATCACGCATTGACGAGCCGATCAAATAACAAAACTGCGTAAGGCTCAGCGTGAATAATTAAATAATTGTTCTTTATAAATACGTTTCTTAGGCAGAGATGTTAGCAATCGCAAAAACTATATACTACTGTCGTAGTACACTACGACATACATTTTTCTACTACACTTACACGATACTATCGATTGTTCACGGTAAAATTAACACTTTTGAAAGCCCTGCTGAAGAGATACTTGTAAGCATATTGTGTATCCTTCCGCCATATGTAAAATCAACATTGCCATGGGCCTAATCACTTTATTCATGCGTCGCTCTAGAGAAACTGTGAAATTATCAGGAAAGTAAATACTTTGCACATTTTTTTATCCATTCATTTACATGTACTAAAAAATCAGAAGGAAAAAATAAATAATTTTGGTACTGACAAAAGTTTATCTAACATTTTAAATTCAACTTTGAGACATGGAACTACTTTCCTTCCGTTGTTGCCAACTTTACTGGGGCGCACGCCACTACACACGTGTGCCCGTAAAAAATACACGCAGAGGGACAGTGACATTTTTTCAGGGTTGATTTCAAAAGTGCTCACTTTATCGTGAACAGCCAGCCTTTACTACATAATCATAGTTAAATTCGAACAGGGCAACAAATCTGTGTCATATATTCCCTGGGTGATATGCGCATTCGAATATCCGTTCCGGCAGAACTTTGACATCGCACAAACACAAAATGCACCAAAAAATTTACCTAGTTCTTCTATGTACAGCTGAATATAGATATAAACGTTGCTGAATAACTAATGTCCCTTCGTCGTAGTGGAAAGTGTGTTGGACTTCGAGTCCCGCAAGGGACTATAATAATAGCATTTTAAAAACATTTTTGCTGTGGTTACTGTTTAAATAATTTCGTAAAGGCTTGGCTGTAGTTACTTAAGTCCACGACATATTTTGCTCACCTCGACATCAATACGATAGAGTCTACTAGAACCGAACCATGATTTATGTGGTGAAAAGCAGAAGTTGATGAAGCTACCTTCCTTTATAATGAAATGATTACGAGATTTTTATATGTTTTGTTTATATACTTCAGTGAAACTCGTGATTTATGTATGTATGGTGTTTCTTAAACCACTTCTTACAAAAAAAAACGCTTAAAGACACCCAATAACAATTTTTTCAACCTTTTTGAATCCATGTCTTACATGACGAAATAAATCTTATACGCTGTTCCGCTGTGATATATCTAACAAAATCTAACATGTTTTGAAATTTAGTTTAACATTTTTTCTTTTAGAATAATAACTCTGGAAAAGAATTTTAAAATGGGATTTTAAATGCGTTTTAAATGTAATAGGGCAAACTGAGAAAATATTTCGAATAACGTACATTAAAAACTACACAAAGTGTATTTGAAACATCATGTATAGAAGACATACGGTGCAGAAATAATACACGGCGTACCAGGTGGCGATTTTCCCTATAGTAAAGGCAGGGCTGGACTAACCCTAAGGCAACCTAAGAGCGTGCTTGCGCGGCCAAGGGGACGGGGCACCACAGAAATGTTACATTGTCAGATTAACCATGGCGTGTATGGTGTAAAACTGCAACCGGTGCTGCTGGAACAGGTTCCAAAAAAAATTGATCCTTTATCTCTACTGCGTGTAGAAGCAGATGTGTTACGTAACATTAGTCTTGAGGATCTGATAAAAGAGTCTGCAGTTACAGAAAGTAGGATATAACTTTTCAAATATAAATTAAATGGAAGGATGCGAAAATCTAAACACTGTTTTCCATTGCACTGTACGTATCGTCGCATTTTTTTTTTTTTAAATTTTATTTAAATTTAAGTTTTATCGTTTACGTTTTGAATTATACGTAGACTGTGGGCCACCAAAAACCTAAGTGTTTAGGGGGCTCCTAGAGGCATTAATCCGGCCCTGAGTAAAGGCAGATGTAATGGAAATACATGACACCCAAACTGGGTTTGTTCATAGAGATGCGTTGATGTACTGTATACAATCTCTATTTCTATAATGTGTTCCTGACAATTATACACGGTTCATCGTCGCTTTTGAGTTATATACTTTTTTCTCACTTTTATGCAGCGTGACGTTTAGATTTTGATCACGCCAAAATGAAAATTGTAAGATAAGTGAACATATTTTAAGAGGGGCGTCTAAAGTCATGCCCCCTTCTAAGTTAAACACTTTTTTTCGCCACTGACAACACTCAAAGTAGTGTGTGTTTGCAGGTTGAATACCTTAAAGAGAACAATGACGAGTACCTGTCTCTTTGGCGCAGAGGAAAGCGCGTTGGACTTCTAATCCAAAGGTCGTGGGTTCGACCCCCACAAGGGACGATGTCTTGATGTTTTATTTCGAATTATTTTGTGTACGTAAAGTACATCCCAACTAGACCTATTTACCTCATTGTAAGTAAAGAACATTACACTTGGGCACATTTTAAAGCTAATCCGACAAAAAAAAGTGCTACTAAAGACCAGTGATTATAACGTCGTAATGTAACTTTAAATCTGACTACAACAGAACTGTAAAACCTATTGTATCATTAACCAAAAGCTATTAATATGCAATCAAAAATTTATGAAATAATATTATCACCTAGCAGGGAATAAAATTCAGAAAATGCATACGACCTTTAGCTGTGAAGTTTTGTTATGAATGCTAATTTTTCTTGCAAGTGTAGTAATTTTTTTAACTTCAAATATTACATAGGTTACATCGATATCCTTATGCCCATGCTGTTTAAATAATACGGGAAGTTTCATAATTTATTTTGTCTATAGTTTAGGAATTTAAAAAAAAGTATTGTTTCGTCAATGAGTTTTCCTTGAGAAAAAAAAAATCGCCAAAAATTACTCCTGCGCATATTTAGTTAATTTTTCTTGCCGGTAGCTGATTTAGTTGTGTTGAAGCCTACAAGTTGAACTAGCTATTAGTAGTTCACTGGCGCGATCTAGTTACTGAAAGGGTAACACTCTAAGCAAAAAAACCCAAAACGTCGAGAAAGAAAAAAGCCATGGCAAGAAACACCAAAAAAAAACCCATAAAGTGCTCGGAACGTGTGTATGGTGTCACATTACAGAGCGAAGCTGATGCTAACAATGGCCACGGTACAATAACCATATTATATGTCAGGTGGCCCTATAACACAAACCTTATTCTGTGTCGGTGAATATATAGCCGAATATAGTTTCTGGTTACATCCCAATATAATGGACGATTTTTGCCTAGTATCTACTAATGGCTATTCATTTTCGCGTTCCATGCTCGCATGACGTGTGTTATCAATCAAATCTGCCGTGTGGAATTCACCTGTCCCGGTCTTTTTCTAATGACCTTGCTGTCAACGAGATGTCAAACCCTACCTACTTACGTCTTCAGTTCCGGAATTAACATCCTACTGTTTTTCAAGTTTAACGAAAAACTTCCGTTTGCAAAAAGAAACTATGCNAAATGGAAGGATGCGAAAATCTAAACACTGTTTTCCATTGCACTGTACGTTTCGTTGCATTTTTTTTTTTTTTATTTTATTTAAATTTAAGTTTTATCTTTTACGTTTTGAATTATACGTAGACTGTGGGGCACCAAAAACTTAGGTGTTTAGGGGGCTCCTAGAGGCATTAATCCCCGGCCCTGAGTAAAGGCAGTTGTAATGGAAATGCATTGGCACCCAAACTGGGTTTGTTCATAGAGATGCGTTGATGTACTGTATACAATCTCTATTTATATAATGTGTTCCTGACAATTATACACGGTTCATCGTCGCTTTTGAGTTATATACTTTTTTCTCACTTTTATGCAGCGTGACGTTTAGATTTTGATCACGCCAAAATGAAAATTGTAAGATAAGTGAACATATTTTAAGAGGGGCGTCTAAAGTCATGCCCCCTTCTAAGTTAAACACTTTTTTTTCGTCACTGACAACACTCAAAGTAGTGTGTGTTTGCAGGATGAATACCTTAAAGAGGACAATGATGTGTACTTGTCTCTTTGGCGCAGAGGAAAGCGCGTTGGACTTCTAATCCAAAGGTCGTGGGTTCGACCCCCACAAGGGACGGTGTCTTGATGTTTTATTTCGAATTATTTTGTGTACGTAAATTACATCCCAACTAGACCTATTTACCTCATTGTAAGTAAAGAACATTACACTTGGGCACATTTTAAAGCTAATCCGACAAAAAAAAGTGCTACCAAAGACCAGTGATTGTAATGTAACTTTAAATCTGACTACAACAGAACTGTAAAACCTATTGTATCATTAACCAAAAGCTATTAATATGCAATCAAAAATTTATGACAGGTAAAGGTGGCTAAATAATATTATCACTTAGCAGGGAATAAAATTCAGAAAATGCATACGACCTTTAGCTGTGAAGTTTTGTTATGAATGCTAATTTTTTAATTTTTCTTGCAAGTGTAGTAATTTTTTTAACTTCAAATATTACATAGGTTACATCGATATCCTTATGCCCATGCTGTTTAAATAATACGGGAAGTTTCATAACTTATTTTGTTTATAGTTTAGGAATTTAAAAAAAAGTATTGTTTCGTCAATGAGTTTTCCTTGAGAAAAAAAAATCGCCAAAAATTACTCCTGCGCATATTTAGTTAATTTTTCTTGCCGGTAGCTGATTTAGTTGTGTTGAAGCCTACAAGTTGAACTAGCTATTAGTAGTTCACTGGCGCGATCTAGTTACTGAAAGGGTAACACTCTAAGCAAAAAAAACCAAAACGTCGAGAAAGAAAAAAGCCATGGAAAGAAACACCAAAAAAAAAACCCATAAAGTACTCGGAACGTGTGTATGGTGTCACATTACAGAGCGAAGCTGATGCTAACAATGGCCACGGTACAATAACCATATTATATGTCAGGTGGCCCTATAACACAAACCTTATTCTGTGTCGGTGAATATATAGTCGAATATAGTTTCTGGTTACATCCCAATATATGGACGATTTTTGCCTAGTATCTACTAATGGCTATTCATTTTCGCATTCCATGCTCGCATGACGTGTGTTATCAATCAAATCTGCCTTATGGAATTCACCTGTCCCGGTCTTTTTCTAATGACCTTGCTGTCAACGAGATGTCAAACCCTACCTACTTACATCTTCAGTTCCGGAATTAACATCCTACTGTTTTTCAAGTTTAACGAAAAACTTCCGTTTGCAAAAAGAAACTATGCTTGGCGTGTTAGACATATTCTCCGAAGGAAGTAGTGTTGACATCACTGAGTGGATGTAGTTGGGGGATTGACGTCGACAACAGGAGCTTTAGAAGTACACTGTTCTGGTTCTTGCGCCATGTGCTACACATTGAGGAGGTCCGACCGAGCCGCGAGAATGCGTCACTCCACCATTGGCGAAGCAAAATATTGACGAGCGGGGTAATAAAAAAGGAAAGAGAAGTGACGTTTTTTTTTTTTGGAAAAAGAGTTGCAGAAGCGAATAGGAGAGCGCGCTGGCGATGTGATTTGCGATTGCTCGCAGCACTTGTCAACGACTTATCGAGACACGTGTTAGATTCCTGGCCCGACCGTGTTTTGATTTGGGTTTCCCGTGATTTTACGAAATCACTCCAGACGAAATGGAGAATTTCTTTAATGCAGGACAGTGTTCACTCCTCCGCCTTCTTCCTGCTTGTCCAAAGAACACGATCCCTCTCTAAAGACCTCATCGCAATTTTTATACCCAGGTAGCTATCTAAACTGCTATGGATGGGCAATATTTCCACGGAACTGCTCCAAAGAACGGTTCCGGAGAAAGGAGCTGGTACTAGAGTTCCGAGCAAGCCAAATGAATGGACCGCCGGAACGCAACACTATATTCACCGCTTCCTTACAGAAAGTACTCAAACATTGTTTATATATATAGTGTTAAACTTCAAATTAGTGGAAAAACTAAGAAAAAGTGTAAACCAAGTTTTGAAATTTGCATAACACTAATATTATTTAAGTACACTCGGATTGATAACATCGAGTTATTTCCCGTATTTCCCGCTTTTCATTGCCTTTTATCAAAAACACTATGGGCATATGAACGCTAATGCTAAACAGAAAAGGTTCCGACTATGAACTGTTGCCGAAACGGAATTGCAAGGCGAGCAGTGGTGGAAACATTCTGGCGATTGGATGGAACTGTTCACAACCTCGGAACTGTTGTAAACTGTTGAAACGGTTCCGGAGATGGAATCTTTCTCAAACTCGGTCGGAACTGTTGTGGATACACGAACGGTTTCGACGAAAGAACTGAACAGCTCACAGTCTCGGAGCTATTGTGAACTGTTAGTAACAGATTAAACGTAATACCAAACTCACAATGGAACAGAGACGTAAATATTTTTAGTTCAATTGGCACACGAACACTACAGATATGTCTATGAACATAATTCTGCTGTATGTTATAAGTTAAGTGACGGGACATATTAGGGTCTTAGAGAGTAAATGTAAAATATTTCCAATGTATGTAAATGTGAAAAATTATTGCGTGTCCTCAGTTTATTTTTGAGGTTTCTTTTTTTTTTAGGGATCATTGGAATCTGGTTGGTTGGTCTGGTTAGTTGACCTGCGTGTTTGTTCTGGACATTTGGTTGACCAGCTAGTATGGTCGTTTGGCATGGTTGGCCTTTCAAATTGGTCAATAGCCAGAACACAGAATATTAATGAAGAATTATGTATGAATGCAAAGACAGCGTACTGCGCACAAAACATTAATGCAGTCGCCAAGTATAAATTTTGAGACAATTGGTGAATTAATACGTTTTCTTGTACGTATGAATGGGACGACAAACCGAAGGATTGATTATGGATCCAAGGTGGATTGAAAGACTGAGAGATTGATAGAAAAATTGAAAGATTGATAGAAAATTTGGGTGATTTATCGACAGATTTAAAGATGAATGGAATTGTGGATTGGTGCCTGAAAAGAGTACGGACGATTAGACTATCGCCTGAATTGGCCTCGTACATTCCAAGATTCAAGGTCTTGACGCTACTCCCCACCTGTGGTGTACAGAATGGTTCGTAGGGTCTACAGTTAAGGTTAACTGCCACAGACTATAGGTGCCTGGAAGGTTGAGGGTATATCAAACACTTACATAATTACGTTTGGGTTTAACATGTTTATTTGCCCGGGAATTTATTCATACATTCCCGGAAATTTTCCGGGAGTTTATACATCCTTTCCCGATACCTGGTGCCGAGAATTTACGCATAATTTAACGCCCTGCGAGTTCAAGGCCTGAAAGGCTGGTTACAATGTTCTGGCTAAGTTTCCGATGCTGTGGGGGCATTAGGTGACAGGACAAATCCCTGAGTGACGATGTGGTTACTTATATGCACATTTTGCGTGGTAGTTGTTCCAGCAGTTGAGGTCTGGGGAGTTGGATGACCCGGATACGTTCCGGCAGTTGATGAGATCTGGTGAGCTGGATGGCCCTGTTATAGGCCCTCTATCTGGCTGTTGTTGGTGTGTTGCACTCAACTGGCTTCCTCTCGGCGTGGCACTTCTCGTTGAAGCTCACCACGCGCTCCTTTCTCGGCGTACGATAGTAACTAACTGCTTACTTCCCTACCATGTCCCGGCGAGGTGGCCCTTGGCGGGCCCCCACCCTGGCCCTCGGTGCGGGGTTGCACTGGACTAATCCCACTAGCTCGACATGGCGCTCCTCGCTAGAGTTCACCTCTCGACTCCGCCTTCTTGGTGCATTATTGTAACTGACTGAATGATGTGGTACTGACTGACTCGCGTCCCTACGTGGTGATACTACTCATCAGACGTGACTCTGATGACTCTGATGACGTGCTTCTGCCCTGCGCCCCACGTTTCGCGTCCCGATATGGCTGACCCCTTAATGTTGCGACTGACTGATGCGGCTGATGGACGTGGCCGGGTTCCGATATCCCAACCTTGGTAACTGTTGCACTGACTTACTCTCTCGGCGCGGAGTATCGCAGCTTCCGACTGCCCCGATACGACTGTCCAACGGACTCTCTCGGTGTGGTGATCAAAACTGACAAACTGATCTCTCTGTGCGGTGATAATTAACTGATTACCTTCTTCTCTCGTAGATTCGCTTATATCCTCTCTTGCCTCCCTCTCTAAGAGTTCCTACACATGTCTCCTTTGTTGGGGGAGGGAGGTGGGAGGAAGGTGCAGTCCACAGCGTACTTCATACATGCGCCATGGTCCTGTTGGTGGGTGGAAGGAGGGGGACCTGCACCCTGAAACTTGCCCTGTCAGCTTTCCTTCCACTGCGTGTGTCCCAGTTGCCCCGGGGTTTGGTTACGGGGGGGAGGAGTGCTCGTGGCACCACTTTCAACTTGTCAGCTGTTTTCTCTGGCGTGTTCTTGACTTCGGGCGTAAATACGCCCGACTATCTCGTAATTTCTCGGCTTTTACAAATTTCACTGGGCTTGCTAGGGGGGAGGGAGGAGGCCTGCGCTGCAGCGAAACGTGTAATGGCCTGCATGTGCTACTACATCTTGGCTTGACCTCGGTACACGATAATGGGCGACTCATGTCGTCCGAAATTCCTTACACTGGTTTAAGCTGGCGGGGGGAGGGTTAGTGACAGCGCCGCTTCTAACACTTCCCATGTACGCCACGCATCAGTCTTAACCCCAATGGTTTGTGAATCGATAACGTAGACTGTTTTGGCTGTTGTCAGTGACAGTACCATGAAAGATGAAGTCGGGATACTGGTCGCAGCCACACTACATCTTCCATTTCACCTTCATTATATATTCTTCCCATCGCTGGGGCAAAATTACTGAATTTTTTGTAAGTACGATAAAAAATTAATAATTTTATGGTTTCGGGTCTCGAACTGGAGGCCCTATGCCATGCCTAAACGATATATATTGCTTCACTGTATATATTAGGTGCGTATAAGAACATAATTAGTTAGAAAATCATGTATCAATTTCGTTAAAAATGATCCAATGTACAGGTCGGTATTCGAACTGGGTCCCTATATCACCCTATATCATCTTTAGTCTTGGTCCAAAATTTGTTTAAAAGCCTAATTTTTATGTTTCATACACCCATACATTTATACCGAACTCATTCCAGCTATTGTTAATAAAAAACAAACGCTTCATGTTTATATGTACACTCCAGTAGCTCGCTGGTCCGAACAGGTACTTGAAATATGAACAGATTTATTTTTTACGTTGGTGGGGAAATGTATGTGTAATTACTAGCACTTCCGATAATACTCAGCGAAATTTGACGGAAGAGTCAAACATTAAAAAAATAACTTACCAGACTGAACGCTAGAAATATTAGGGAATCTCTCGCATCAGACGAAGAACTGTGATGTGGCGCGATTTTGGCACAATTAATTATCTGCAGGACGAGGTATCCCGTGACCAACAGTCAATCACGAACGAGCAATGTGATATTATCGTAAAATCACTAGCGCAGTAAAGTTGTAGTGGTGGGGGTCGAGCTGTAGTGGGTAAATTATCGGAGGGATGTGGAGGGGTTTGGGGATCAGGTGTGACTTACAGCCAGTTATCAGTTGAAGGGGGATGGTTGGTTGGGGAGTCGGCTAGATGATCAATGGAATATAGTGGCGGGGGTGGAGGCTTGCTGGCGAAATAACCAATCAGAAATAGGGATGAAAGTCAGTCGTCTGTTGGTCATCGTGCCGGGAGCAGGTGTGCTCCATCATCTTTGTTTATAACACTGGACCTTCTACTTGTCCGTCGTTAAAATTGTTTCCGAAATTTTAAATTTTTTTATTGAATCTTACATTTTTATTATTTTTTACAATTCTTTCCCAATTTTTTAGGTTTGTTTCGATTTGGCTCTTTTTTTTTGTGTCAAAGTTCGCTTGTGGTCACGGTCACTGTAACGGATATCCAAGATGGTGGTCGTGGTCAATAATGTAATTTTACCCTGATTTTGAGATTTTTTAAACAGATTTTTTTATTTGCATTGTTTATTCTGGTTCAAGGTCACCTAGGGTTGGGGTCAGAAATATCCAAGATGGCAACCGTGGTCATTAATGGAACTTCCGCATTTTTTTTTTTACGAATTTTTCCGAATTTCTAGTTTTTCTAAAATTTTAGTTTTCCAGGTCATCTTAAGGTCAAGGATATCCAAGATGATGGCCGAGGTATAAAATGTATTTTTTCCCTGAATTTTACTATAATTTTACGATGTTTTGGGATTTTTTTTTCAATTTTTCGACTATAAGGTTATAGCAGTTAACCTCACGGTCATGGATANTTCAATTTTTCGACTATAAGGTTATAGCAGTTAACCTCACGGTCATGGATAGAACATGATGGTTTGGCTCCATATTGTAAATAATTGTAAATAACTATGGCAATCGCTGCCCATTGTGTAATTTCTCCCCTATTTTCAATTTTCCTTAACGAATCTTGGTTTTTTTAATTTTTAATTTTTAATTTTTTTGGGTTTAAGTTTACTCGGAGTCAACGTCAAAGTCACGGATATCCAGGATAGCAGTNTTTTTAATTTTTAATTTTTTTGGGTTTAAGTTTACTCGGAGTCAACGTCAAAGTCACGGATATCCAGGATAGCAGTCCTGGTAAAATATGCAATTTTTCCCCATTTTTCAAATTTTTGTTATTTTTTATTATTTTTTGATTTTAAGGTTACCCCAAGGTCAACGAAACTGATAACCAAAATTACTGTTGGGGTTCATAATATAAATAAATATGGTCAACGTCCCTCCTGATCTGCTGGACTTTACTCGGAGCCTTTAGTCCCCCTTCCTGATTTGGGAACTTTTGGACTTATACATCGAGAGTCATTTTCAGTGAAACTTGACACCAAATTGCTGATTTTGGGGTATTTTGGTGGATTTTTTTATAATGGAAAAACGGGGTATTTTTTACATGGGAGACCGGTTGACTTCAGCTCCGATCCCGGGTCTCGTTAGGCCCGAGCATACTTTTTCATTCTACTTGTAGTCTTATTGGACAGAGGAACGAGTTGTAACAGTGATATAAAATTTGGGCGGGAGAGAAAGAGGAGTTCAAAACTGAGGTTTTACAAGTTTTGCATGTGAACAAATGATTCCAGTTGGAGGGCAAAGATAAGAACAAAAAGTCAATATGAAGTCGAGACCGCAAAGGATTACCAAGGCACCTAATTATTTAAGTAGCTACATACTAAAGTACATTTTATATTCTAATTTAGGGCTCAGCAATAGTTCTTAAAACTGTAATACATAGGAAAATGTAGAAATAGATTGTAAAGATTGGTGACAGTGGTAAATTGTATTATATTGTGAAGGTTGGTAGCAGTACAAGCGCTATNAGAAATAGATTGTAAAGATTGGTGACAGTGGTAAATTGTATTATATTGTGAAGGTTGGTAGCAGTACAAGCGCTATCCACTAGTGATTTAGGTTCCATTTTAATCATGTACATACTAACAAGTGTTCTAAATAGCGTTAGTGAAATATGTAACGAACATAAAAAACACACTAAGATGGAGCAACGGTGGAAAAGGAAGTACGCCGAGAAAACCCACCGGTTAGCGGCAACGTCCGCCACATTTCTCACATGTGGAAATCCGCCTAACCACGTCAGGAATTGAACCCGGGTCGCCTTGGTTGGTGACGAGTACTCTGACAATTACACCACCGCGGCCTAGTAATAGAGAGGAGTGGGTTGAGAGATTTCGGTGGCTCTTAACAACGAGGTCTTAAGAGCCGGTGGCAAAGAAGGAAAATAATAGCTTGGCTTTTGAGGTAACATGTACAGATGGTGATGACATTTTGTTCTCGGTGTGGCCAGATTGGTGAGTTTGTAAGAGACGAATTCATCTCAGCAAGGAAATTCCACTTACCTCCATTATTATACAAATGGGATAGTTTACACATTCATACATATAGTCTATTCAAGGTAACTTCCAACTTTTCTGAAGTCCAGCTAAAGTTCTACTTCCAGGATATTCCTCCACCTCATGCAAACAAAACTTAACCCAGTTTAGAAAATTACACCAAAGGGACAACGTATTACTTCATGAGCGCTCAGTGTAATAATATTTTGCATAAGAACGATTTCTTACTGAGCATTACCAAAATACCTGTTTTCTCCCTATTTTGGTTCATATTAACTAGAAATGAAATATTATAATTTATAAATAAAATTTCAATTTAACCAAAAATAAGATACTTTAATGCTCTTTTATAACACAAGAATAAAACGCTTATTATACCAAATACGTCACACGTGGGATGGTTTTTCAAAGGTTAATCTAAAAAGCGCGAAGAAACCACGAATAGACTATATAAATCAAAGCATAAGACATGAACCTCGGACTACTTAGACTAGGGATACAATAATACAAAATACTCTGAATAGCAACGCTGTCGAAGGATTCTCAAGAGAAAATGTTCTTCAGACCTCACAAATAAAAGTGACTGAAAAAAAAAAAAAAAAGGAATTGCACAAAACTTTGTATTTAATCCGAGTGATGGGCGAATGTTTAGAAATTTGCCAAGCATAGGTAAGTACGAATAAAATACACGAAAAAAAGTGACTGTCAAACATTTCCGAGTTATGGCGAAGAAGGTAAACCCAGTAGCGGCCGATTTGTGCCATTTGAAACACACAGGGCAATGACCAGCTTTTGTATACCAACTCCTATATTATAAGATGCATACTACAATCAAGCCACCATGTTGAGTGTTGCATATGTTAATATATATTCATTGTAATAATGTTAACTGTTACTAAATCCAACAAAACGTGTAAAAAAAAAAAAAAGCGGAAACACTTGCACGTGAATATTTTGTGGTCAATAATTAGAAACCCTATAATTCTGTGATATGAACTTGAGACTGTTATTGTGTCATACAAGTATATGTATGTTAGCTTGACGTGTGTCAGTCGACCTCCGCCCATCCGGCACGCCCTTCAATGACTCTGCACCAATAGTAAATATGCAGCACTCTTGGTGGCTTCATTTTGCTTGGCCGAGTCGAACAGCGCACTGGATTCTGGCTGTGGCAGGAGCAAATGGAAAAATGATATCTGACTGCAAAGTCGGCACGGTGTCGGGTTTTCCCGTGAAATACTTTCCAACCAGGCGTTTATTCTTTCTTCGTGGTCGGGAAACTTAAAAAAAAAAAACGTGCACTTTAATCCACAAGAACTATTTACACGAGGCAAATCTAATTAAACACGGTTTTCTTTAAAATACAACTCACTACATGACTGAACTCACAATGACCACTTGACTTGGCTATAATAAGTTGTAAGGTCTTGAAATCTCGGCGGTAACGCTATAGTACAGAATTTCGCCACAATGGAAAAACTAACCAAAGAGTGTAGGAATAAAAAAAAAAAAATTAAGTCAACTTTTTGGGTTTTCTTTGCATGGCCATGCCGGAGGGCTAAAGAAGCCGCAACCTACTGATTACATTGGGCTGAATCATTTGGACCCGAATCACTACTCGGAAATTTTTTGAACCGTACTGGGGGTTTTGTTCAAACCGTCGCCAATCCGGCCCCTTCGCCTCATGAGCGCGATGTCTTAGCGATATCGTTCACTGAGGAAACACAGTGATACACACTTACCTAGACAGCGTTATTCCTAGANGACTCTGCACCAATAGTAAATATGCAGCACTCTTGGTGGCTTCATTTTGCTTGGCCGAGTCGAACAGCGCACTGGGTTCTGGCTGTGGCAGGAGCAAATGGAAAAATGATATCTGACTGCAAAGTCGGCACGGTGTCGGGTTTTCCCGTGAAATACTTTCCAACCAGGCGTTTATTCTTTCTTCGTGGTCGGAAAACTTAAAAAAAAAAACGCGCACTTTAATCCACAAGAACTATTTACACGAGACAAATATAATTAAACACGGTTTTCTTTAAAATACAACCCACTACATGACTGAACTCACAATGACCACTTGACTTGGCTATAATAAGTTGTGAGGTCTTGAAATCTCGGCGGTGACGCTATAGCACAGAATTTCGCCACAATGGAAAAACTAACCAGAGAGTGTAGGAATAAAAAAAAAATTAAGTCAACTTTTCGGGTTTTCTTTGCATGGCCATGCCGGAGGGCTAAAGAAGCCGCAACCTACTGATTACAGTGGGCTGAATCATTTGGACCCGAATCACTACTCGGAAATTTTTTGAGTCGTACTAAGGGTTTTGTTCAAACCGTCGCCAATCCGGCCCCTTCGCCTCATCAGCGCGATGTCTTAGCGATATCGTTCACTGAGGAAACACAGTGATACACACTTACCTAGACAGCGTTATTCCTAGANAGCGCGATGTCTTAGCGATATCGTTCACTGAGGAAACACAGTGATACACACTTACCTAGACAGCGTTATTCCTAGACAGCCACGGACGAGCTAACTTTCCAAATTTAAAAGTGTTACATACTAACAAAAAATGAAAAATACAAGCATGGCATTTTGATACTTCTGTTATTGATCTTAGTTGATGTGACCACAACGGAATCACGTGTAAACTGGTACTCATCCACTTCCTTGCATCATACTGCGTGGTATATAAACTGCAGAATAGCGATGTATCACTGATTGCAGCATGCAATTGTGCAGGCGCACACAACACTTGCATGAAAAGTAACGGTAACAGGTATCTCGAGACTGGTTAGACCATAATACTCTCTTCTTGTGTGGGTAATTTAGGTAAAGACTAATTGCCGTGTGTGCCACGGGGCGAGTTAAAAGGCGTTTTTCTTACCACAGAGGATTTCGATTCAAATTGACGTTATATAAACGTTAACGACTCGGCTTGTACCTCATTCCTAGCGGAATGTGCTCAGTACACTGCTAATTCCACAGTGGAGAAAAAACATATTTTTAGAACCGTCACTTTTATGAAAAAGCGGCGATAACCATTTAAAATTACGCTTTAAAATCCACGCATTTACACCAATTTGAATGGTGAGATGACATCCAGCGTAGCCGGCTGTCGTATTAGAAGATAATGCCTATCTNACGCATTTACACCAATTTGAATGGTGAGATGACATCCAGCGTAGCCGGCTGTCGTATTAGAAGATAATGCCTATCTGCTGAAAAATTACTTTTCTTTAATCTGAGGAAAACAATTTCAGTAGCAAAAGTCTTTACTTAGTATCGTACAAGACCTATGTGTACAACTCTTTGCTCCTTGAATTAGCTCTTACTAGGTCCCCACACTTTTACCGTGNGTATCGTACAAGACCTATGTGTACAACTCTTTGCTCCTTGAATTAGCTCTTACTAGGTCCCCACACTTTTACCGTGTATGATGTTTGCCAGAGGAAAAACAATAACCGGCCTTCTATTTTGTGCACCTGAAATCCTCAACAATTATCCAAATGTGTTCTTCTTACCCAGTACCACAGCGTAACACGCATAAGTGTTTTATGTAGGTATTATCCCCAAGTTTATTCACCGCGTTACCTATTTAGAGGACTTTTCCTCAATCCCTACTAAGTCACGCCCGGAACGAAACGTTGCCTATAGAGTATCCCTCCTCCAAAGAGCCCATCCACACAACTATGAAAGGATAAAAGACAGACAAATGGTGACACGTTACCATGGCGAGTCTTCAGCACCGTCAAAGAACGTATAAGGTGAACTGGGATGGAGTAGTGCCGGTGGGGGAATTAAGCTGCTGTAGTAAATGGGAATGCACGGAGAAAACGTCAATGACGTTCTGGTCTATTCGTATAGTCTGTTCGCGGTTTCTTCAAACTTTTCGAATCAAACCTTTGAAAAATCGCCACATGTGTGACGTGTTTGTTTGNTAGTCTGTTCGCGGTTTCTTCAAACTTTTCGAATCAAACCTTTGAAAAATCGCCACATGTGTGACGTGTTTGTTTATTTCCTAAATATGTCTTGTATCACAAGCTTTTTATATTTCTGGTAAAATAAAATAACCTTATTTTTGTTGAAATTGAATTTTTACTAATATTTTATTTATAAATATTATTTAATTTAAAATCAATATGAATAATACAGAGAGAAGCAGATATATGTTNGTTTCCTAAATATGTCTTGTATCACAAGCTTTTTATATTTCTGGTAAAATAAAATAACCTTATTTTTGTTGAAATTGAATTTTTACAAATATTTTATTTATAAATATTATTTAATTTAAAATCAATATGAATAATACAGAGAGAAGCAGATATATGTTGGTAACNCTGGTAACGCCCGGAAATAAATAGTTCTTATGTAAAATATTATTAAACTGAGAGCTCGCGAATGCGGAGCGTTGTCCTTTGGCGTAACNACGCTCGGAAATAAATAGTTCTTATGTAAAATATTATTAAACTGAGAGCTCGCGAATGCGGAGCGTTGTCCTTTGGCGTAACTTCCTAGACTTTGTTAAGTTTTCTTTGCATGAGGCGGAGGAATATCCTGGAAGTATAACTTTAACAGAAGAGTTGGACGTAACTGTCAATGGAACTGCTTTAAAAATGTTGGACTTTGTGGGTGGGAGATTGAATGGAGAATCTCAAAAGTAGAACCTATGAGCCAATTATGGCTCTCAATATTCGTAAATCTAAATAACATTTCTATATTTAAATTATCGAGTGACATCTGCTGTTATCATATGGAAAATAAATTATTACAGGTCGATAAAATTTATGTGTTCCTAAAAAGTTGGAATATTAGTAAAAATATTTCATTAGTGGAACCTACAAGAATTTCTGTAAACTGACTCTTACTATTCTTTTCTCAGAGAATCGTGCAAAATTATTCAGCTGTTAAACGACTCTAACCCACCAGCCTTTAAATTCATGTGAAACTTGTAGGATGTTCTGCTAATTAAGAACTTTACTTATGGCAAAAGCAGAAATGGCGCCGTCCAATATATGCGTATATACATACCACAATTTTCTTATGTGAGTGAGAAAGCATGACGTAACTGAACCCTATAGAAGACGTTGTTGTGTTTGTAAAGTATAATATATGTACGAAATCAAAATTGCTTTCAAACCAACATTAAAATTTGCCTTTTCAATTTTAAATATGTTTACCCTTGTCGGGTGTTAGGTATTTCTCTTATCGTTTTCTCAAGAAAAGTACATGAAAATGCGCTTATATCGGTTTTGCATCTGGTCACATTACCCTGGAATATTGCAGTGAAAACACGCTATGATTATTCATAAATACGACAAGATTATTTCAATATTTAGGAAATTGTGTAAATTTTTAATACAGTTAAAATAATTTAAAAATCTGCTTAAATAGTACGTGATAACGCGTTAAATTTGAGGGAATGTTTTGCTATAGCTTGACAATAAAGACTTGGTCCATATGTATTTATTCACCGGCAGCAACAGAGCACAAGGCAACCATTACATAGTACATTTTCTAAAGTCGGAGATGTTTGATTTCTGTTACCTGTTGTAGTTTCCCGTATGGTGTAAATCATCAAAATATTACAAATGTCTAATCGGTAGTTATAGTAAAGAAAATAAACAAGAAGCGAATGTTAAACAAATAGAGAAATGCTGGGGAACTATTATTTGTGCGTATTTGTGTTAAAATATTTGTACAACTTGAAAATCTAAAGTTACTGCAAAAAAATAGTAAATCTTGAAAATTAGAGATCAATCATCCTGAAGGGCAAATCGTGGAAAGTTAATCTAAAGCAACAGTTCTGGTACTGTAATGTAAATTTTCATCACTGGATATAGAATGACATTCAAATATGTTATAGGCTGTTCACGGTTATTTGAGGAGTTTTGAAATCAACCTTCGAAAAATTTCTTTGCCCCTAATTGCATGTATTTTAGCGGATACACTAAGTGGCATGCGCCCAGTAAAGTTGGTAACGACGGAGGGTAAGTATTTCCATTTCTCAACAATTAATTAAAATTGAAAGGTAAACGTCTGTGAATACTGAAATGATTTATTTTGCTTTCCGCTGTTCAATGCATACAAGTGTAAGAATTACTAAATTTTAAAGTATTTTATTTTTTATTATTTCATAGTTTTATTTGATCGACATACGAATAAAGTGATTAGGCCCAAGGCAATGTTAATGTTACATATGGTGGGTGGAATATTACACGGTGTGGATACAAGAAGATCTCAAGTAGGGATTTTGGAAGTGCTCAGTTTACCGTGAAAAATTTACAAGTCCAGTAAACACTGTCCTTGTAACGGCAGGTCTAGGTTATTCACGGTAAAATGAGCACTTTTTGAAGCCCTATACTTTGGAATTATAGTAGATAAATATATTTTATTTCACCCTTAGACGTTAACTTTCGAGTCGAGTGAAATATATACAGACTATGTTTGTTACTTACACGGCAATATTTATTTTAAAAGTGGCGGAAGGATAAAAAATGGCTGATAGGAAAAATAAAGTAAGTAGGGCGTCAAAAATGCTGAGTTAACAGAGAAGAGCGTACAGTAGCAGCGCGGCGTTGCAACTCACCTGCGCCCTGATGGTGACCGAGAAGTTGGACAGCTGCTCGTAGTCGAGCGGCTTCCTCAGCAACAGCGTGCCTTCCAGGCCGTTCACGAACACGAAGAAGTCCTGCGCACAAGGACACACTTCACAGTTCCGCGACGCCGACTAGCAAGGCCCACCAGTAAAGTCACTTGGTTGGTGTGCGTCAACACGAGTGAGTTCCGGGTTCTATCTCCCCTGGTGGGATCATAGCCGGGTCCCCGTCGTTGGCTGGAAGGTTTTCTCGAGGTATCCCCGTCCTCCTACATCCTTGCGTTTCAGCTACGTGTTTTGAATCTCACGCCACCCTTCATGTCCATTTGCAGGTCCTGCTTCGAAAACTTTCCACTATGTAGGTGTTATACATGTCTCGGGATGAACCTCTCCGTTCGCATATGATTATGCAACTACGCTGTCGATACTACGTAGTTGCCGAGATTATTCCCGTAACACCAGACGTGTGCTTGAGAAAATTTTACTACGCGTGTGGTTAGTGTGTTTTACTTGCCGTTTTATCAAAACTGGCAAATTGTTTGTAAAAACATACCAAAAAATTTTTTTTTCCTGTGGGGGTCAGGTGGTTGGTGCAGCGGCCTCTAACAGTGCTGCATCCCGTTCGGATCCCAGTTGTAAGTCTTTGCACGTGGATGACCATGGCAGAAGCTACTGATGACCGGGTTTTTCTCTGGGTGCTCCCAGTTTTTTCTACCCTTGCGTATATGACCCATGCGTATACAACCACAGGCATTTCGCGTCAAAAAGAAAGACGTGGCTCGAGGGCTGCTCGGTGTTGAGAGGAGAAGGACTTGAAGGAGGGGAGGAGTGCGGTTCGCGAAGTCAGAGTAGCGATGCCCATGGCAGTATATTGGAGGATCGACTGTGTTCACCACCGTTCGACCTCGCGAAGATGGGTCAGTTCCATTACAATCGCACAATCTCCCGAGAAAAAATGTGGCGATGGGAAATCGAACCCCAGTTCTCCGGGCGAGAGGCTCTTACGTGAAGAAGTATTTTCTTCATAGGCAGTATCATAATAGCTGGAAAATGGGAGGCTGGCGCCAAGAGCAGCCGGATGCCCTACCACAGGGACACACCTGTATTTCAGAGTAGCCATGAAGAATGTATGAGATGTGGATGGAGCAGCGGTGGAATGACGACGGGGGAGGGAACGGGAACACCTGAAGGAAACTTTCACTCCGTGGCAACTTCGGTCACGCTCTACACATGAGAACCCGTGGCCGAAGAATTCCCGTACGTATGGACATCGTTTCAAACCGGGGAGACCAATGGTGGGATTCCAGAGCCTAAACCACTATGCAATTTCTACGCAACCAAATTATTAAAAATTTTTACTTTATTCGACAGAATGAGTACTTGCACAAAAGTTCCCCAGGGCGAAGTCATAACTAACCACACGAACACAATAAAAATAATAAGAGACAATAAAAAAATACATTAACTTCATACGAGATAGTATGAGAAACTAGGTAAACCCCTTAATAACGCAAAATTTAATTTTAATATCACCAGAATAATTAAATTTCTATAAGTAATCTAATTCGTATAACTCAAAATTATTAAGCCTAATTCATAACTAAACATAATAGTAGAATATGGAATAATTCATTACTTTAAAAAATACAAAAATAATAAGCAATAACTTTACAGAGCCTAGGAAGAATAATTTCAATAGTAAATAATTTAATCTCTTCAGGAAGAGAACATCTAAAAATTGAAATCTATTACGACCTTTAAGAATTTGAAAATAATCTAAATTCCATGGTTTAGTATTCGACGCCTTACTCGGGACTCGAGTACAGCGACCCCTCACTTTGTTGGCCGATGCACGAACCAGACTGCGCCAGGGAGGTGGCCTCAATAAACTACCGAGATAGAGAGAGAGAGAGAGAGAAGAGAGAGAAGAGAGAAAGAGAGAGAAGGAGAGAGAAGTACAGCGTAGCGGAAGTTACCGCGTGCTTGCCGGGCAGGACGGAGTACTGGACTGTGGAGTAAGGTCCTTGCTGATCGGCGTCCACAGCTCTAATTCCCTGCAGCACCCTCGTGCCCACCACCGTCACCTGAAAAAAGTACCAGTCCGTCATTATCATACAGCTCAAGATGAAGTACACTCATTTTCACCTGCTGGGCATGTCCCCAGCATTGCCTCACCAACTGCCAAGCGTGAGAAAACAACTATATGAAATTTGTGTATACACTCATCGTCAATAAAAATAGTTGCACCCATAAGGAAGTGTCGGATTGCAATGCTATTTGGAAGGAAGGAAAAAGTCACCAAGAACAAGAGTAGATAGATATAGTAGGTTCCAAGGCAGAAGCCATCTTGTACCCACCATTTTGTTTCCATAGACAATTTTGTTTTCGGTCGCCATTTTGTTTTCGTTTACCATTTTGTTTTTGCACTCTATGCTCNTTTGTTTCCATAGACAATTTTGTTTTCGGTCGCCATTTTGTTTTCGTTTACCATTTTGTTTTTGCACTCTATGCTCTATCATTACATATTGTTTTTCCATGCTCTATCATTACTTCTTGTTTTTTATGTTCTCTCATTCCATCTTGCTTCTTCATGCTCTCTCATTCCATCTTGTCTCTTTCCTTTCTCCCCCCAGTTCTCTCTCTTGTCGCGTTCTTCACCCGCCATCTACATAGTTCCCTCGCTGCCTGCTAGGGGCGCTGGTATGTGTCCACCATCTTGTTTGTAGTAGTTCGTTCATCGGCTGTTAGGGGTGCTGGTGTGTCTGCCATATTGTTTGCCGTGGTTCCTTCATCGCCTGCTAGGAGGCACTGGTGTATGCCCGCCATCTTGTTTACAGTAGTTTAAGTCGTCGAGCGACAACTGGGAGTGCTGTTATTAATTTTTTTGCAGAGCTCAAAAAATCCTGTGGAGGGGTGCATGTTCGAACTACCAGACCTTGTGGTCGCCAGCACGGTTGATGCCTTAGCCAACTGAGCAACCAGGGCATGTGTTAGAGCATGGGGTTTAGAAGACGTAATATGTATGTGTGTGCGGGGGACGAATAAATATTTTGTTGTGATTATTCTAATGCGTAGTAATACTTTTGATATAAGTTTTTTTACTATCAGAGACATATACCAGGAATAAGAATTTTTTTTCATATGGTCATGGACATACAATACATTTTTTTATGTAAGTGTTTTGTGTGATTTTATAAATAAAAGGTATGTATTTAATTTAATTTTTTTTAAATTCTAGAATTTACAGACACAAGTGTATTGAGCGACGTGTCTACGAACTCATGTTTTCAAAAAGAATGCAAAGCATAATTTTTATAAAATAAAAGTTGTGTATTTCATTTTATATATTTTTATTTAACTTTTACGAACAAGTGTATCGAGTGATGTGTCTACAGATTCGTATTTTTTAGACAGATAAGAATACGTCGTGAAAAAATATGACCAGTGCCATATTGGATTTGATAAGCATATAAATGTATTAGTAAATATACCAAGTGTTGTATATTTTCGGTCTTGTGTTTTCAAGTTAGAAGCAATTTTTTTATTTTAAAAATTAATTATGTAGCCAGCTCGAGTCTCAAGTACAATGCAGCAATTGTCTTACAACAGGTCATGTTTTAAGTGTAGTATGTATATATCTGACCCCCACAAACTTATAAGCATAAATGGCCATCATTTCCGAACCGTTTAAGTTAGTCACCAAATTCGGACTGTATTTACTGCTCCTAACCCTGATCAATGTGATATGGCTCATTATGCCTTAAGCCCTCTTATAAGCATAGTTGGCTGCCATTTTCAAACTGTTGAAGCTATAGTCATCAAATTCATATCATATGGATCGCCCCCAATGTCAATCAGGGTGGTAGGGTCAATTGTGCGTATGCCTAAACAGTAGACACATAACTGCACGTCTGTTCTGAAAAAATATTTACATTAAAATATTTCATAAGTTGTTTCCTTTTCTTCAGAATTATAATATACACAACTGCTTACAGTAAGACCCACATGACAGCTATGGAGGTCTAACTGTAAACATCCTATAGTGTTGTAACGTTTCCCAGCGATGACGTCTCACTTACCTCGGAAATGTTGAGTATGTAGGGGGCGTTAACGAACTGTGGGGCGTTGTCGTTGGCATCTGTCACTCGTATGTTCACCGGGATGATGAAAGCCTGCGAGAATACAGAATACACTCAAAACATACACTGTTAATATTTTTTTTATACTTAAAAAAAATATTTGGACCATCTGTATAAAAAAATAATAATTTAGGATTACAGAAAGTTTTCGTGTGAAAAATGCAATGCGTTTATTTGTAATGTTACAGATCGTAGTCTTGTACTACAACTTCCATTGCTCACTGGTAAAAATAAAATTATTTTATACGGTCCTCTCTAAGACAAATGTGACGAATAAATAAAAAAAAAGGTATATAAAACAACATTTTTAGTTACACACACTAAACTCAAAACGGTATTCCTTACGTTAACAAGCGAAATAAATTTTCGACATTCAGAACGGTTTTAAAATCTACAGACGAACTGCAGTTTCGTAGTTTTAGAATTGCATAATACGCTTTTTACGAACTTCTGCACAGGAACGACAGTTATTGGCATTAAATCCTTAAAAATTAATTTCACAGACTGTTAGAGTCGTTAAAAAAAACATATTCAACAGAGGAAATACACATAGTCACATGATCGCACAAGCCTATCTTTCTTAGGAAAGTAGGGTAAGAATCAATAAGTTTTTAACACTCGAAAGAATGTTATTAGTAAACAAGATTTTCCCCGCACTTCTGTGTTTGTTCTTCAACAGCACATCATTCGTTAAATAATTCACCTGTTTTAAGTGAAATACTTATCGCAATATACAATCCTTCATAACTCTGATTGCGTGAGTTAATGCGACTCCTGGCAATTAAAACGTTTTCTAAGCGTATTATAAGTACAAGTCTTGTAACAAATTTTACAAGGGATGTTATCCTATTTTTGCAGTGGTTTTCAAAAGTACAAAGAACTTCTCAGTATAATTTCAAAAAAGTTTCTCTTACAGTGTACAAGGGGCTGTGCTGTTACCAGCGCCCCCCCCCCCCCAAAANGCGGCGGATGTTGTCGATGGATGGCCAATTTTCTCGGGGCAACCCGGTTCCAATGCAGCTGCATTCCTTTCGTCTTTCCACCCGCATCTTTTCTCATGTCCTCCCTCCTCCAAGCTGGCCGGAATTGACGGGTCTGTCTCTCGTGCAGAGAGCCGGCTCCATTGAGCGTCGGCCTACCTCCATGTCATCCATGCTGACCCTTGTATCTTAAGGAGGTAGTATCTCTTCAATATTGAATTTATTTTTGTTTCGCTACAGCTTACTTTTCAGATCAAATATTTGAAAACGAACGACTTTCAGGGCATAGGGCATATATTAACAGATATTTTTTAATCCTCAGTATTTTGTCCGTTGTTTTTGTTGCATCTGCAACCGTAATTAAGACACATTCATTATTTATTCTTTTTCATTCTCACGCAGGAAAATAAAGACTGAAAGCAGTCCATTCTGGTTGTTTCACGAATTATGTAAAGTAGTTCTGTTATGTAATAAGAGGGCTTGAATTTTAATAGATAATTGTAACATTAAGTTATAGAATACACACAATACGGCAAGGATACCATCACCGGAAGGACCTCACCCAAAAGGAGCTATTTTTTTACGTCTGAGGTTTCAGAAGTGCTGGAGCGATAAGGACGGCACTCCCACGTACATTGAGTGCGCCATCACCGCTATGTGCAAGACTGAACTAGCCTGCAGTGCTCTCGCCATGCTGCGTGTATACTCGTGGTACTTTGAGCGACGACTATGTCATTTTATGAGTGGAAAGTGTGCAACAAGGTTCAGTGCAGGTCCCTAGAGTATTTTTGTGTATATTTGCATGAAATAGTTTTAGATACAGCGCTTCGAATAAGTTTTCAATTATTTTGAAGTGCTCCGAAATATTTCTAAAGTGCGTGATATAATAACTTGAAAGTATTTGACAGACATAGTCTGAAATGTGTTTTTTCATATAAATCAGCACATTGAACGCACTTTTATAGTTTCGTAAAAAACTGATTTAAAACTCTCTACAACGTAGTTCAAGCTCCAGGTAGGCAGGCCTCTTAAGCCTGGTACACACTATTTGGAAATCTTTAGTTAATTCCGTAATTAAGGGCGTTGGCCACGAAAAAAACTGTTATTTCATATTTGGACTACATACTGTTAAACTTTTAGACATTATTAATTATTACTCTTTACCAGCGAAAAAAAATTTTGAGCACATATTTTTGACTTCATTAATGTCAAAAATCACAATTTTACTCTTTTAGAAATGTACAAATAATGAAAACTAAATTACGTACAGAAATGAGATAATTCACACTTAAATAACATACCAAGCGCTACTTCAAGACGTCTATAGAATCGTAAAAGCAAATGTTTTTCCAATTTCAGAAAATTGCTAAATATAAGGAAATTTTTGAATATTTTTATTTTTGGCTGCCCCTAAATTTTTGTGAAGTAACTTTTGCTAAGCATACCTTAAAAATAACTAAGACAAGACTTTTCAGTTGCCCTTGTTAAATTTTTTTTACAAATAGTTTGGTTTATTTGATTTCTACTTTAAAAAGGTACAATTTTGACTTTGACATGCCTTTCTGCAAAAATCATGCTATCTAAAAAAAACTTATCAGAGAGAAATGTAGTTACAGATAATGTCTACAAATTGAACAATATGTAGTACGAATACAGTATAACAAATTTTTTCGTGGCCGTCGCCTTTAAGTACATCAACTACGACTTGATTTAAATAAGGCTTCGCATAGCAAAACCTACGATTTGGCGTAAGCACAATCATTGTTCAGCCACGTGTTCTGGGGACATAAATGATGAAACCTTATTTTTGGCGATGACAGTCATTTAACAAATACCTGGGAAGCTATTTGAGAAATTTTAAACAATGGACAGATCAAAAACATAAGCTGTATTTGTTTGTTATTTTTAGTATTACAATTATTTTAGTTTTTGCATTGCAGCCGTGAACTGTGTTTGTTGTTTGCCTAGCCAAGGTGTCAAGCGAGCGTTGTCGTTCTTTATGTAGAAATGACAGCGTCGTTAGACAATCGCGCATGCCAAAGTACAGACGCTTAGATGGAAAATAAAATTGACCCTATTTGTCAACTTAAGTACTGCGTGCAGTTGTAGCTGTTATCACCGCAGTTGTCGTTAACATTGGTCGTATCTGAAAAAGTGTCTACCTACACATTTGGTGAACATTTCAATATGTGAAGGGTTCTGGCACATTTGTACTTAGTTCTGTCTATTCCACNTCTACCTACACATTTGGTGAACATTTCAATATGTGAAGGGTTCTGGCACATTTGTACTTAGTTCTGTCTATTCCACCTTAATAGTGACTGCATTTTAAACGAAGTGAAAACTACATATCATTATCAGTTTAAAACTATAAAAATTTGCGTTCACTTATCAAGCAGTTTTTGCTCGAATATACATNAACTACATATCATTATCAGTTTAAAACTATAAAAATTTGCGTTCACTTATCAAGCAGTTTTTGCTCGAATATACATTTTTATTTCTGACTGTAAGAAAATTTTAGATCAAAAATGACGAATACTGTCTAGCCAAATTGAGGAATCACGAAATATGGGCTCACAGAGAGCGTTAATTTATTTTTTTTAGGAACTTGGTGAATTTTTTATGCATTGTAATATATCTGCTACTGTAAATATTTAGTTTATTATCCATCAGTCTACTTTAATTTTTTTTTGTGGACTCGACAACTGACGATGAAGATTTATTTTATGAAAACAATGCACATTCTACTAAAAAAAAACATAACACGAGAGTAAAGTAATGATTAACAGTGCCATTACAAAGATAGTAATTTATATATATTGTATGCTATTTTAATTACTTACTGGATCCACAGTTCGTTTCCTGTCACATATGACATTTACGTAGACGGAGGCCGGTCCTTCTTTGCCCTGCAACAGATGACACATTTCTGTAACTACGGCTGCTTAAAGAAGAACAGTGTAGTTCAAACTAGAAAAAGTTCTTTCAAGTAAAGTTGTTTTTTCTTATATCCTCTTTAAGCTTGGGTGAAGTACGCAGGTGGTGAGATTTTTTTCGAATGACTTCCATACCCCAAGCAATGGTTTATTCCACAAAATGACGTTATATTTTTTAATGATGTTCCCCTGGTGACCTAAATGCGCGGAAAACCAACTTATGAATCGTCAAGTATGTTTCATCCAGAGTATGCGCCTGCCTAAAGCTGTTTTTCTTGTTCTAGACACAGTGGCAATTGCGTGCAAGGAGCAAAATTGGTTGATTATGTGATCAATAAATTCTCCTTCACCTTTATACACAAATCATTTAACTGAAACGCAACCTCCCTAACATTTGTAACGAGGACTACATAAAGGCCCCATAGTTACAAAGACGATTTCCATGCAAGCAAAAGAATTTTATCACTCACTGGGCCATGACTTGATTTTTTACGTCAAGACGTTAAAGATTCTCCCATCCATGTAGCATTGCAACATGAGCATAATTGTTGCGTCATAAATGCAAAACGTACAGTTAACACCTGGAAAGTTGTCAGTTCTTGACATCAAGACCAACCGACAAGACGTCTAAAAAGTTAGGCATGCAACCTCCGGTCCCATTCGAGTGATAAGTCTAGATACTCTCATTAAATTATTTTATAAAAATACTTGTGAGTTCTTACTGTAATTTCCTTCATCCACGGCAAATCCTGCTGTTATAGTTAATATTTATTTTATATGTGCATGTCTTATTTAATAATTATAATGACCAATTTTCTAATCTCATTGCTTTTATTTAGCGAAAACTCCTGCTTACTCAGTTTAAGATCTTAAATAAATTTCACATATTTTTCATTTTTCCATTAGGTGGCTTCTCTTGCCTTTGAATATGTGAAATAGCATTTAACCCTTGGGTTAAGGAGTATAAGATGCTAATTTAAATATTTTGTGTTTCTATTCGAGTGCCTCATGAAATATAGAACAACCATTTTCAAAACAGAAAAGCATGCCGCGCATACATTATTACGAGAGTTGTGCACAAAAAAATAGATTTTTTTTCCTATTCTGGTTTTATTACAGGCATCATATGTAACTATTTTTCTAGGAAATATTTTTGCACAAGTTGCATACGAATATAGCAATTTTACTATANACAGGCATCATATGTAACTATTTTTCTAGGAAATATTTTTGCACAAGTTGCATACGAATATAGCAATTTTACTATATTTAGGTCATACAAATTATCCTGAGAAACGTATGTTTAAAACAATGCAAACGTATTTTTGAAATTTTTAGGGCACCTTAAAATGAATTAAGACTGATAGTTCAGTATATGGTTAAGTTTCAATAATATTTTTTGGTATAAAACACTTTAAAATGGGGTATTGTACTTCTCAGATTCGTGGCACGTTACTGTCAAAGCAGAGTTATATTCAGCAGAGCTGCTTAAGGCAGAATAACTCTTCGGACGTGCCGGGGCACAGGAACCAGAGAGGTATCACTGTAAACAAATTCTGGTAAACTTTCTACACTCTAATGGAAGTTTTTAACGTATACGAGCTTGGCAACTTCTCTACGCATTTGACTTTTTTTTTTGAGCAAATGTAGGAATAGAGTGAAGCTTTCTTTGCACGAGGCGGAGGAATTGCCTGAAATCAGAACTTTAGCAGGGCTTCATAAAAGTTGGAAGTAACTATGAATGATATGGTAAATTTGCGAATGATTTCTTAGAGTGATAGGAGAGAGACGCACCTCCTTGTCGAGCTNACAGGCATCATATGTAACTATTTTTCTAGGAAATATTTTTGCACAAGTTGCATACGAATATAGCAATTTTACTATCTTTAGGTCATACAAATTATCCTGAGAAACGTATGTTTAAAACAATGCAAACGTATTTTTGAAATTTTTAGGGCACCTTAAAATGAATTAAGACTGATAGTTCAGTATCTGGTTAATTTTCAATAATATTTTTTGGTATAAAACACTTTAAAATGGGGTATTCTACTTCTCAGATTCGTGGCACGTTACTGTCAAAGCAGAGTTATATTCAGCAGAGCTGCTTACGGCAGAATAACTCTTCGGACGTGCCGGGGCACAGGCACCAGAGAGGTATCACTGTAAACAAATTCTGGTAAACTTTCTACACTCTAATGGAAGTTTTTAACTTATACGAGCTTGGCAACTTCTCTACGCATTTGACTTTTTTATTCAGCAAATGTAGGAATGGAGTGAAGCTTTCTTCGCACGAGGCGGAGGAATTGCCTGAAAGCAGAACTTTAGCAGGGCTTCATAAAAGTTGGAAATAACTATGAATGATATGGTAAATTTGCGAATGATTTCTTAGAGTGATAGGAGAGAGACGCACCTCCTTGTCGAGCTNTAACTATGAATGATATGGTAAATTTGCGAATGATTTCTTAGAGTGATAGGAGAGAGACGCACCTCCTTGTCGAGCTTCCTGGCGAGGCTGATGTTCTTGCTGCCGGGGTAGATGCGCACCGGGCTGTCCAACTCCTTCAGCCGCAGCACGATGTTGCCCTTCGGCTCGCTCGGGTCGCCTACGATGCGTAGCGATCCTGTCGGCAAACAACACCCCGTCACCTCAATCGACGGACGCGGCGGTCTAGCGGTCAGACTACACGCCTCCCATCGAAGCGAGCTGGGATCGATTCCCAGCGGGGTCCCTCCTGCTTTTCCGCAGGTAACGTGGGTAACGTGGCTGGCGTTACTTATGGTAAGTGGGTTTTCTCAGAGTTCTTCCGTTCCGTCATCGTTAAATGCTAGGATCTTATTCCATACCACACTGCAGAGTCTACTGATACCTAAGGACCCCAACTCGAAAAGGGTAGTTTGCTTAAAATGAGAGCTGGCCTACCTTCAAGGCGTTCATAGTACCACTTTCAAGCACCATAGATTAATAGTTGCCTGTTTTAAAATTATTAAAACACTACTCTCCACCACGCACAGTCGTTCATTGTTCTGCTTCTGAACTAAACCTATAACATGGGTATTTTGGGCGGGACTTTCGTAAACGTCACCAACTACGTACTCGTATGCGTATATGTGTTTATATACAGTACGTTACAATAATGCACGCCAAAACTGAGAGGAAATATTCCTCACATATACAAGTAAAAATACGTTATTTGAACAGAGATCTGGAAAAGTTTAGTTTTCTGACTACAGCTCCTCTTTCAAAACCTACATTGCATGGCGCGTGGGTTGATGAATAATTTTTGTGTGAAATGCCTTCACAGCTGTTGCATGCACAGCACACAACACCGCATACTAAAACACTGGACAAACTGCAGGAATCGCTCAGTAACTGATTACATTATGATATGTAATACAACATATAGAAGCCAAATATGCAGGTGTTTTACCTGTTAGCACGGGTACATCCACCAACCCGCCGTTGCAGTGACTTCCAGATGCGCTGATGCATCCCTGGATAAATTCTGATTGTCTTGCAGCCTTCCACAATACGGTCATGAAGTCTCCTTACATTTTGCACCGAGGCTGCATACAGTAATGATTTGAAATGTCGCCATAAATGATAGTCTACTGTATTTAAATCGGTGCTGCATGGGGATATCTAGCAGGTGCAAACATTTCGATTGAGAAACCGTCTNGATAGTCTACTGTATTTAAATCGGTGCTGCATGGGGATATCTAGCAGGTGCAAACATTTCGATTGAGAAACCGTCTTACACTGGCACTAAACGAGAAATAGCTCCCTCAAGCATGAGGTACACATTTTGTCATTCCTTTTATGGGGCACTTTCTTAAAGAACAGGCACATATTTCTTTGTGAACGCTTCAAGGGAGAATACGTGGTTTCACCTAAACAGCTACCAACAATGGCAGGTTAAACATTGGCTGAGAATCGTTGTTGGCTGTCAAATTCACGTTGTTATGATCCGTCATAACCTTCTTCTTTTGTTATTAACGACGTGACTGAAGAATTGCTCGAGGGTTCATATTTGCCCACACATTCTGATTGTGGATATGATTCCGCTGTACCGTCTGATCCCGTTGGAAGGAAGACTCACCCATGAATACCACTGATGTATTTAAGTCAGGGTTCACACATTGTCAAACGAATCAACCGCAGAAAACGAGTCGTGGGAAAAAATGAGCTGGCGACAGGGCCTGCACGTGCTGTAAATGGAACAGATAGAGCACGTTCTCTTGCAGCACTCTTCAGAACACCGTGCGGTCAGCATTACTCATTGTAGCCGATTGTCTTGTGCTGGAATTAGAGTTCTCTTCTACAGTATAAAGAACTGCCTCCCGCAGATCTCTATTCTCGTCCTTTTTGGCCTCCCCGTGTCGCCAGTGGCAGGCTTCAACGTCCCATGTTCCTCAAAGCGGCAATTAATAGCCTCAAACATCCTTCTCTCTAGGCACCGTTGTTATGAAAATCTCTCTCGATAAAAACGTTGAGCGGCGATGTAATTACCACTTGTTAATACTTACATGAAAAGCGCATCTGCCAACTCCACATTTGAATATCTGTACATATGATTCTCTATCAAAGTCCGAGATATGTACACACGACAGCCACAGCTACCTGCTCGGTGCTACGTGAAGCAATAAAGTGAGTCTGGCGAGAAGATGTGATCACCGAAACTACACGTTACGTCACATTTGTTACCGTTTTAGCCAGCGCTTCTGCTTTCAGTTAGATATTACTGGTTTAGTACAATCCACGCAAACACGATCCAGCCCGCGCGCCGCACAGTGTAAGTTTTGTGTTATGATTGAGAGCTGTAGCAAGGAACGAAGCGTTAACGTACCTGCTTTCACATGANTAGCCAGCGCTTCTGCTTTCAGTTAGATATTACTGGTTTAGTACAATCCACGCAAACACGATCCAGCCCGCGCGCCATACGGTGTAAGTTTTGTGTTATGATTGAGAGCTGTAGCAAGGAACGAAGCGTTAACGTACCTGCTTTCACATAACGTGTCTTATTCGTCTAGATGTAAGTTATGGAACGTTTTTCCATAGTTTTGATGCGTGTTATTGCAACAATATGCATATATAAGAAGGGTCAACTCCTTACTAAATTTTTGTTTCTTATAATCTTCCAACATGGCAAAATCTACTCTAAAAATTCACAAAAGAAAATAAAACTACACACAAAAATTGAAGAGAACAGAGATGCTTCGTTTTCTAAAATCTAGCTTCCAAGAAAATAGCACAGTACTGCCGTTAATTACAAAACGTTTTCCATTTTGTGCAATTCTTTACTCGTTTACGTTTTTAATTATGGTGGCATATGTCCAAACAAGAACAGATTTAGAATTATTAGATAGTTAGTACTTACCAGGGCTATCAACTAATCTTGATGCGAGACAGTATTTATCTTATTTAGCTGCGTGTGAACTCGTTTCGAACGAAATTCAGTCGGCATTCTCGTACGAAATCTTGCGCTAAACACATTTTGCGTCATGTGAAATCTGTTTCATGAGGGCCCGCAGGAAGAACCGCGACTAACCCGCCGCGGGCCCCAACACTCGCCGGTCGAAACACGAACCAGTACATTAGTGTGATAAACTTGTAGCCCTCTTCTTAGCCTCTAGACCCTGCAGGGGTTACTTAACATACATAATTTTTTTATATTAAAAATAAAATCTACATGTTTTTAATTATCTAATTTCTATACTTAATGTTATTCTCACGATCTTCAATGCCAAGGGCACGTTTATTAAAATTTTTTTAATAAAAAGTTAATAAAACTTTTACTTTTGAAGTACATAAAACTTTATTCTCAAATTTTTATTATTGAAAAAATTTNACCCGCCGCGGGCCCCAACACTCGCCGGTCGAAACACGAACCAGTACATTAGTGTGATAAACTTGTAGCCCTCTTAGCCTCTAGACCCTGCAGGGGTTACTTAACATACATAATTTTTTTATATTAAAAATAAAATCTACATGTTTTTAATTATCTAATTTCCATACTT
This sequence comes from Clitarchus hookeri, assembly GCA_002778355.1. Lineage (NCBI taxonomy): Eukaryota > Metazoa > Arthropoda > Insecta > Phasmatodea > Phasmatidae > Clitarchus > Clitarchus hookeri. The sequence goes on from NQII01001870.1 coordinate 168,590, forward strand.
AATGTTATTCTCACGATCTTCAATGCCAAGGGCACGTTTATTAAAATTTTTTAAATAAAAAGTTAATAAAACTTTTACTTTTGAAGTACATAAAACTTTATTCTCAAATTTTTATTATTGAAAAAATTTGACTCTATTATATAAATAAAATAAAATAACTTCTCATTAAAACAAAATTAAAACCCTTATATTAATTAATCAATTCTTTAAAGAAAAGTTAACTTTATAAATTTAAAATTTTAAAACTTTAAAATTCAAAACTTTCGAATGGGTGGGGAATCTCCAAGGGAAGGAGCTGTGACATTTGCCTGGTTAACCAGTTACCACGGGGAGCCAACGGGGAGGCTGTCACACAGACCCTATGACCCTCTCAATATTACCTATTAGAATATAGAATATATAATAACATGTTAAAACTATTATCATAAACAAATTATTTTAACATCCATTTTCCTTAAATCCATATTTAAAATCTCATTATCATCCTATTATAAAATAATCTGTTACCCACTCCCCAAAACCCACTCCACCAATGGGCAGCAGACGTGAGTGTGCTTGCTCAGGCTTACCTATGACGGATCCAACAGGCAGGTCCTCGGACACGAAGAAACTCTCCGCCGAGCCGCCGCTCTCCAGGAAGCATCTGCTGTCGGTCACTGAGAAACCACAACACACCGACACACGTCAGATACCACATGTCATAGACGTACTATACATCAGACACGTCAGAGATACACCATACGTACACATGCTGGCATATCTCTGTAAATTGTTTCCTTTCTCCGGGTGAGAACTTTACATGTCCATTACAGGAACAGCACACACACACACACACACACACACACACACACACACACACGCATACACATGCGCACGCACGCGCACACACACACAGAAGGAATTAGTAACCAGTTGGATTTGAAAAAAAATTCTCGATCCCCTATCTTTAGAACTATCGAAACCAATTGAACACGTATAATTTTTTTTTAGGTAACCGAATGATTGACTCTGCGTAAACATAACTATAATAGTGGTCACATTTGAACGACGTTTTTTTGATTACATTGATAATCTAAATTACTCGTAACTGCGGGAACTCCCTCCTCTAACTCACTTAGTTTCCTAACCACGTAGTGAGGGATTTGGCTGACAGAGAGAGAGAGAGAGAGAGAGAGAGAGAGAGAGAGAGAGAGAGAGAGAGANAGAAACCACAACACACCGACACACGTCAGATACCACATGTCATAGACATACTATACATCAGACACGTCAGAGATACACCATACGTACACATGCTGGCATATCTCTGTAAATTGTTTCCTTTCTCCGGGTGAGAACTTTAAATGTCCATTACAGGAACAGCACACACACACACACAAACACACACAAACACACACACGCACGCACACACACACAGAAGGAATTAGTAACCAGTTGGATTTGAAAAAAATTTCTCGATCCCCTATCTTTAGAACTATCGAAACCAATTGAACACGTATAATTTTTTTTAGGTAACCAAATGATTGACTCTGCGTAAACCTAACTATAATAGTGGTCACATTTTAACGACGTTTTTTTTGGTTACATGGACAATCTAAATTACTCGTAACTGCGGGAACTCCCTCCTCTCACTCACTTAGCTTCCTACCCACGTAGTGAGGGATTTGGCTAACAGAGAGAGAGAGAGAGAGAGAGAGAGAGAGAGAGAGAGAGAGATTCAGCACAAAGTTTCTCCGGTACATTACATTGAACATAGCTAGTCTTAAGTTAAAATTAACTTACCAAATGAAACAAGGCACCGAGAGTTTTACGACTATTGTTTGTCTTAACAATTTGCTCTGAAAAGTCGCTCTGGTTAATATTAAAAATAAAATTAACCACTGTGATATTTAAACATATTTCAATAGGCCAAAGCTCAATGGCCTTGCTACGCCCTAAAACCAGAAATCTTCTTGTGAGACACAGCGGCGTGTCGAATACGAGTCTTTCATTTCAAGCGCTTCGTGGTTTTATATATACTTAATTGATTTAACTGAAGCTCTTCAAGAGTTCGGTAATTTCATGTAAAATCTCCACAGTTATTGATAAACGTGAACCTTTTAATATCTGTCGCTCAATCTTCCATGGAGATTATTTTTNTGAGACACAGCGGCGTGTCGAATACGAGTCTTTCATTTCAAGCGCTTCGTGGTTTTATATGTACTTAATTGATTTAACTGAAGCTCTTCAAGAGTTCGGTAATTTAATGTAAAATCTCCACAGTTATTGATAAACGTGAACCTTTTAATATCTGTCGCTCAATCTTCCATGGAGATTATTTTTATTCTCTGCCCTAATTAACGGATTAAAAAAAAAACAGATATCCACACCCGAGATGGGTGTCGAACACATAAGCTTACCGTTAGCATTTAGAAAGGACGACCCCTACACCAATGAGAATCAGCTGAGAGGTAATGCCCAGCTCCATGAGAAAGTGAACGCACCTTTTTACGAACCTCATATCACAAACCGTTCTTCTGCAAGTCCGTTGGCGTGGCTTGCAGCATAAAGATCCCTTCTTTAAATAAATATAAATACAACTGTCACGCTTCTTTGTAAAACTTCTTAGTATCACTGCAACAAACTGCCAGAAACATTTTCGCAAGAAACATGAACTACAGCCACTTAGTGTATCTAAAATCTTTTCGGTGATCGAACCCTTTTCATTCTTGTTACGTCATAGAAAACTATCAAACTTTTCTTGAATATAATGTTCTTACCGAAAGGCGGACTGAATGCCTTCAGATAAAGTGTGGCATTCACATACATCTGAACAAAAATCATACTTTAAAACAGTCACATGTTTCCAATGACAAACAAGAAGTTACAAAAAAAACCTATGGTCATGCATTGTTTACTCTAAAAAAGTTGGCTCAATATTTTGATTAGGGGAATTCTATGCACTGTTAAGTCAGTTATTTTGCTGCTACCAACCATCAAATAATTGTGGAATGAACTGTGATCCTGAGCGTCACTATAGTGTGGTTCAGTGAAGTGTCTAACATTCAGGTGGAGCAATTCTCAGTAGGTCAACTTTATGTAAAGTGGATTACATTTATTTGTGCCCTCTCAGGTATTCAGAACATCTAAATTAACTAACCAGCTAAAAGACATAAAACACATTTGCGAAGCATCGTAATCTGCTCGCAATTAATCAGTTTATAAAACATTTTTTTTACATAATTTTAAAAAGTTTAACTGTATTCTGAATAAGTGACCACAGTGCGAGAAAGGAGATACAACTTCCAAAGATGTCCAACTAAAGTTGTTCGTTAAAATTGCGGAAACTGCCAACAAAATAAATAATACATTTAGGCAATATTATTATAGTAAGCAGCATTTCTTCAAGTTGTGTTTAAATTTTGCCGTGTACATTAATCTCACAAGTTATGACAACGTGTTGATGTTGTGATAAATGCTTGGAACGATGAAGATCACTGTGAGAAATCAATTACGCGCACCCACGCTGGCGGCGTGGACCAGACTGCACTGACCTAACAGTTCTCGGAGAGACGAGCACAGGTCAGGACGAGGCGGTCGCAGTGAAAGGAATGAATGCCTGGCGCGAACGAGGTGGGGCGCTGTCCAGTGCTTATACCCACGAGGTTACAGTTAGTTACGCGTGTTTGCGAGAAGGAAGGAAATGCTGTAGTTGCCGTAGACTCTGCTGAGGCCAACGATGTCCGGGAAGCCAGGAGAATGGCCGGTAGCTGCTGGAGTGACCATGCACCTTCCAGCGAGGTCGTAGCACATCACAGTTAAGAACACAGGGGTGAAACAGCAGCTTGTACCTCAAACTCCAGTAGCTCACGTCAGAAAAATGGTCTCACTGCATTGAGAAAAAGATTTTGAAGTTGGTTTGGCGCAACCCAATTAATTGTTTTTATAGGGGCAATGCAATATTTTGTTGCCGAAACCAAATTATTTTGTTGTTGAAACCAAATTAGTTTGCTGTTCTTTTTTAGGTGTCCGGAACAAAGATTTTTGGTTGGCGCAACTAAAAATTTGTTTGGTTGTACGTACATTAAACGGTTCCGGTTAACATAAAACAAATTTTGGAATCCCAACCGAGATTTGAACCACGATATTTTGCGTCTGAGCGCTACGTCCTAGCAACCACAAGTGAAGAGACTATTGATGAAATATAACTTTTAAATGCATACATTTCGAATACTGGACAGCGTGTGTAAATTATTATTTCAAGTTTTACAGCTCTTTTTTTTAGTTTCCTGTCGAACTTGTTTTATTAAATGTATTTTGTCAGGTGAAAAAAAAATAATTTTGATGCTATATAAGTTATGTTTACCAAAGAAATATTTTGTTGTGGCAAATAAATATAGTTTTGGCACTGAACAAACGAATACTTTGTAGACTGAAACAAGCATTTCCCCCAGTGTGGCCAATGACATGTCGGGACGCCGGAACGCCGTTAGCCAAGCAGCGCCTGGTAGTTTACTTGCCAGTCAACAGACCAGCCCACAGGGAATATTTCGCAGCACGCGGCAACCAATCAGACACAAGGACCGTTTCCCAAAGCCTTGTGCGTCCAATCAGCGGATGGGTACACCTTTAACAAAGGAACCGCCAAAGCCATTTCAATTCTGTGTATCACATATTCTGTGGTTGTAGTAGCACCGGTGGAATATACTGTTGTTTCAGTTATGCCCTCTCTCCATGATGCAGATACTGACTCAGTGTGTTTGAAAAAAATATCAGACGTCCTTTTCACAGCCTTTGATTACGATGGGCGAAAGATAAGACAAAAAAAGTCAGCCTATGCGCTCTCGATTAGATGCGTATAAGACATAGCAGTGAAGTTTTCTCAAACAGGTCTAATACAACAGAATAGTTTGTGCTTTCCCGTTAAATCAATATCACATGCGAATATCCAATAAAGCGATAACAAGGAAAAACATGTTCTTCTTTTAAATCAGTGGCCTCTTATAGTAAAACTGACAGTGTACTTTTGGCAACACTTATTTTAGGAAGTATTATATATATATATATATATATATATATATATATAAACTGCATATTACATACTGATATCCTTTAGCAAAAAAGTTTGAAAAAGAGAATTTCAGAAGTTACAAAGTATGCAATCTGCTACGCAGCCAATAAATATAATTACATGTAATTGTGACCTCAACTCTTAAAATTAACCCCATTTTTTTAAGCATACAGCTCTGACACTGCAAAAAAATATGTTTCCACGGGCAGCTAAAGCAGCAGCTGAGAACTCAGAAAATGACGGAGGCCATTACTAGGAACTCTGAACTCCCAGAAAAGTGCGGGTAATGAATAATACAAGAGGGATTAGTATTAGGTTTCTTTTTTATAACGTCCCTTATAACAAGAGGTACTGCTTGTTCGTATATTCCTGTGATAATGAGTTATCTCTTGCACTAAAATAAAAACACCTAGGAAACATAACTAGAAACACACGCAGATGCGGACTTCGCTGGGGACCCACATACTCAAAGAAGTACGAGAGGCAATGTTATATTTTACTGCGCCTCTCGTAGTCAACCAATAGAGTCCACGTCCAGCACCGAAAATGAATACATAGGTGCAGCGGAGTGTTGGCAAGAACTTATGTACGCTATTTCATTTATTAAATAAATTACAGATTCGTCTAGTGTTTTTGATAATCATATTTACACGTCAAGCTTATAATAAATGGTATATTGAATATAAATATTAAGCACACTGATGTGAAATATTTCTATATGAAAAAAATGTTGTTGAAAATTACTTAATATTGTTTCATGTGCAATAGATGATCACTAGGCAGATACTTTTACTCAGGCTAAAAATGTTACTAAATTTAATATATTTCAATCATGTATGGTAAAACTTTTAGGTTCGTTAGTGGAGAGTGGAGAGATTTTAGCGGCTATTAACATCGAGATCTTGAGAGCCGACGAGGGTGAAGCGAGGTCAGGTGAGAATGGAGCAGCGCCGAAAAGCAAGGGTGGAGGAAACGGGAGACCTCCGAGAAAACCCGTCAACCTGCGGCACCGTCCGGCACGATTTCCACATGCAAAAATCCGGTAGCTACACCCTGTACGTTGTTGTTCTTTTGTTTTCACATATTCCAATTAACAATTAAGTGGACGGAAGAGAAGTATCAAATAAGAGTGAATAAAGTAGGGAAAGGGTTATAACAATCTCTGAAACTGCGATGGTAACTTCGAACACTGATCTCAAAGTTGTAATTATTAGGACAATTCACGGAACTACCACAACCGCAGTCGGAACAGAGGCCTTACGAGGTCGGACAAAAACAAATGTGAGGCTTTTCAGCGATGAGATATGCAGCTCAAGGGAGAGGATTTTAGGAGACGATGACGCAGCGACTGAGGTCCTTTGTGTGCTGTCGCACGCCGCGCGTGCTTGGACAATGGGGACGACTCACGCCGTGCTAAGACTGTGTCACAGGGTTACTGCCTCACCCTGGCGCTCAAGTCACCGCCTCTAGCGTGCTCGTTCCGCAAGCGCTCTGGCGACCGCGTGTAACGGTCGTATACGACGATACAAGCTGTTCACGGTTACTTTAAACTCTTCTGAAGCCCTGCTAAAGTACTACTTCCAGGATATTCCTCCGCGTCATGCAAACAAAGCTTAACCAAGTCTAAAAAAATTACGCCAGAAAAGACAACGAACCGGATTCGTGCGCAGTCAATGTAATACAATTTTGCATAAGAACTATTTCTTACTACGCATTACCAAGACGCTTACTTTCTCCCTGTTTTTGTACATATTATTTATAAATTAATTATTATACCTAATTATAATCTAAGTAAAAGTTCAATTTAATAAAAAATAACGTACTTTAACGTTAACACATGTATAAAACGCGTGTAATATGAGACGTATTTTGTAAATAACCAAACATGTTATACATGGAGCGATTTTTCAAAGTGGTGATTCAAAAAGTGTGAAGAAACCGCTTATAGACTATAACACAGAATAGGCAGTTATGTTAATTTTTTTGGTGACCTTGAAGGGACGCACCCTATGTCAATAGGCAAATTATTGGAGAGAGGAAGGGGGAACAGGTTCTAGGTGTGTTTCAGGCTTATACGTTTTACAAACAAACATTAGGTGTAGGAGGAACATGCATCAATACGCCAAGTAAAGTTTTGGAGTGCCAAGCCAGCGTTTGTGGCCTGGCCCTCCCCTGCAATTAAAAAAAAAAGACTAAGCTAGTGAAAGGCTCATGGCAAACCAGCGAGGCCACCGGTGGAAACCCATTACGATAGATATGCTCGGTTGGTTCTCCGAAGGAAAATATATAATTCATGTAGTGTTAAACATGCATTGTTAGCAAGTGCACGAAGGTGAAAGATAAAGATGTGCAGGGGAAGGGAGGGGGAGCTCGTAATCCGGTTGTAAAATAATCTTGTCCCCAAGCGGTTGCCCGAGGGTGGGCGAGGTATGTATGTAGAATTTAAATGGAATGGCGCTTCCTTTGATGTAGGTGTACCCATTATCTGATTGGCTGTGCGTGGCTCTGGAACGGAGGCCTTGAGCCTTATTGGCTACTGCGTGCTGCGACAGATTTCTTATTGGCTGGTCTGCCGACTGGCGGGTAAGTTACCCGGCCTTGATTGATGGACGGCGTCTCGACGGGTTGCTTACCGGTGACGCCGTTTTGCTGGCGTGTGTGACTGGATTTCGCAGTATAAGCAGCTATTTCACTTCTGTATTCTTAATTATGTTGCGAAGATAGATCGTTGCGCACGCGCAGTGTGAACCCACCTTAAGAGCGTACAATACATACATGCAGACAAAATACATGTTTGGTATTTGAAAACTAAACCGGGCGAAATAAGAATGATCCGTAGTACAAACCGGTTTGTTCAAGGTATAATTTTTTAAGTGCAGTGAATTAATGTACAGTTTTTTCTTACACCTATTTGGCAATTCACAATTCCACAGGCTACTGGCAACTATACGACGTCATTTACCTGTGCGACCGCTGCGCTGGAGATTGGTTGCTCGAGCGTCTAACCTTTACTATTGGCTAAAAGCGTCCTTGATACGCGACACACAAGTTGTCATCCAATGGCAGAAGTCGCACGAACCAACAGCGTTTTGTAGTTTAGTCTGTATATAGCAACAAAATAACGCTAATTTTGCAGCTCGCTACTGATGAAAGAATAAATACATTTTTTGGATTGGCAACAGTTTCCTCTAACATCGATTCACAAGTTGAGCTAATGGTGATACTGGCACACGTATGAAATGCCTCATAGCTTCTACCAGCGAGAAACCACTATTGTATGCAATCACTGTAAAAAAAAAATTCTTGTTAACTTCCTAAACTGTAATGGAAGTTTCTAACCTACGCGTAGTATGAAAAAAATCATACTGTAATCACACATATCACACTGTAAACATAAGAATGTTTAACGTCACTGCAATGCGAAGTTTGGTAACTTCCCTACCAATTTGACTGTTTCCTGAGCAAATGTAGTAACGCTACCGTATGTGTAAAGGAAAATAATTTATCATTCGCGCTTTTCCACTATTCATATTCGTTGATATGGTAAATTTTCGAATAATTTCTTGGAGTGTATATACGTCACGTAGTGCACATCAACGGAACTTGATCCAGGAAATATTATCATTTTACTGGTGTGAAAGTCAGTAGCAAACTTCGATGTTGTCGTTTACACAATTTTTTTTTTTTTAAATATATTCACTAGGTATGTTTCCTGACACATCAGTAAAAAATTATCGCTTTTGTCAGTGTTGAAGGTTTTAAAATAAACTGCTTCAAATATGCTGTAACGCCAATAAAATAAACAAGTAGACAGAAAAGAAGTATATACACGGGGAGCGTTTAGGATTTTAACTCTTTACACATTGCCCTTGCATTTGAATTACCACTTCCGCAGTAAAATTTCATTTCAAATTCAGGTATACCCAAGCAAGATGCACATCATCATCGTAATCCTCACGGCATATGTTTACTGTTCTGCTATGGTTATTATTTACATCACCTTGTGGGTATGTCCCGAGTTCTCTTTACAACAGGAATATATCTCCAAACACTTCCTGAAGATACGACTTTCACGTGTTCTGTCCAAATGTTCACTCCCCTTTGCTTTATATTATATGTATTTATTTTTTTGGTTCTAGGTGTGTAACTTGTAGCATAAATTAAATTCTAATGTGATCTTCTAGGGCACATCCTTTTACTACTCTTAAAAACTTAATTTCGGATTCATTTGTTTTGCTTTGCTTTCCTCTTTTTATTCAATGCTCCACAATCGCTTTCATTGATTTGCAACGGTATTAAATAGTTTTATATAATTCAACTCTATTTTTTCTTACTTTCATCTAAGAAAAAAATAAAAGTGTACACATCTACAAATACAATTCAGTGATCATAAACTATGTATTTAAACTAAATTAATATTAATATACAGTTAAAATCCCTTATGGGCACTGCAATTCGTACCACCTCAGCAACATTAAGGGCCTTAAAAGCTTGAAGTCTTCGTTCTGGTCCTTACTAACAGCTATTTGTAGGCGGGGTTGGACTGGCGGCTCTTGTTGTCCAACGTAACACGATATAGACGGCTAGACGCCCGCGGCTACTCAGATATCACCACCTACGTAGTATATCATGTTTTAAACGCGTGTCAGAGCGATCGAAAAGCATGTATGTCTTAAACTTGTAATGATACCAACCAGCTTGTATTTATTAAAATTTTTCAATAGATTTTTTTTTCAAAAATATTTATTAAAATCGATTTTATAAACGTATAGCATAAATTACAATTATTTTACAAGAGCATATCATGCGTTAAAATTTAGGCCATTGTAATTTGAATACAATTAGTTTTTTATATTTGGAAAAATAAAAAAAATAATACATTGTTTAATTATGACTATTTTTTGCGAAGTTGGCTATTATAGGTTTTAAAATATAAATTTTCATTGTCTCTTTTGCTATGCCTCTCCATAAAAAAATATTATTTTAAATGCAGATAAATAAAAAAAATGCGGGGTTATGTGAAGTTTATAAACTAAGTTTTTTTCTTGTGACTTCAAAATGTTCATTTTCTTGACATTTTCCATAGCGAATGGATTATTTTTTCCTTCACAATACTGTCACGGTTCTGGCTTCACCGACACGTTTGTAATCATTAATTGTGGCGGTAACAATTTTAATATGCAATTTAAAAAAAGATAGGAAACATTTTGAAAAGAGTAAATATAATATTTCTAAAGTAAGCCAGGATAAAACCCTAATTACATCGCTATAGTATGAACAAACGTTTATGTAGTGATGATTTGGCAATGCGTTTAGTCACAATCGCTTATTACTTTTTCTCGCTAAGCTGCCATCCATAGCATTATAATAGGGCTTATGCAATTATGTTGCAGATTTATTTGGCATATTATGAAGTTATACGCGTAAACACATCATTAGATTTGTTGCATTTATTAATTTGCTGCAAGCCATGGTCGTTCTTAGGGTTTTCGAGTACTATCGCTTTCGTTAAACATAAACTTTGCCATAAGTATGAGAAAGCTGATATCTGTAATTCGCGAGTTCTAATTGCAAGGCGAAAATGTGTAAAAAGTTATCAGTTTATTGGAAGACTATCACACGTAGAGAAAGCATGATCTAAATGTCTAGGTTTTTTCCAGCATGCTCATTTGATTTCAGTTTCCAAATTCCCGTTACGCAAAATTTTGAATAAGTTTTAATTTTTAAATTTATTTAAATGTTTTATTTGTTTGTGTTTACTAACTGCGAAAAGTTATTGAGGCATCTTGCTAAAACATACAAATTACTTTAAAACCACGATCATCACAGTTTACACACAGTCCCACTGTGAAAGGAAAACGGCAAACTTTTTTCCATAAAGAACAATCGGTTCTCCAGGTAACTCCTGTTGAGACACACTAGACATCTGCAACTTGACGTAGTTATACCTAAGTCAGTTATACGACGAGGCTTAGAATCCTGGCATTCCAAATGAAATTATTAGTAGTCGAACCTGTAACAGTTAAACTTTCCCCTCTGAAATAATCTCTACATTTCTGTTTCGAATACCACACCATTACTTTCGCCCTCGTCTACTTCAAGTTTCCCCATTGCCTGCGGCGGTGACTAACATAGAAACGTTCATAAANACCATTACTTTCGCCCTCGTCTACTTCAAGTTTCCCCATTGCCTGCGGCGGTGACTAACATAGAAACGTTCATAAAAAAGTAAGCTGTCTTCTAAAATAGTTTTCTTACATTTGTAAAACAAGACCTGAATAATAATTACATTTTAATTCCTAGACATTCTTAAACTCCATAGGAGCTGAAGAAAACGCCAACACGAGTATAACTACCGATACATACACACCTAACGAGTACGCAATTCGAGTGATGTCCACACTCACCTCAGAAATACACATCTCTATACTTTATGCTTCGCTGCGATGCAACCCAGTGAATGCCAGTGCTGTCCGGAATTCTAGAGAAGCTTAATATTGAGAGACACGAGCCTACGGTGGTAACCGAAGCTGCATTCTTGTTCAGCATACTTGAGAAGTTGTTGTCTTCGCCAATCCGTATTTGTTCTGACTTCCTTCTATGTCTTTAGTGGTAAGTTAACTTCGAAATTCCAAAGTGAAACTTGATTAATGCTGTTTGTGTGTAATTAAAAAATTTACGTTATTTATATTTTTGTAAGCTTTTCGAAAAATTCCCTGCCCGAAATACTTAAAAACGAGCACGTTGTTAGTAGGAAAAAACAGTTCATTCAGGGTTACTTCCAACTTTTCTGAAGCCCTGCTAAAGATCTGCTTCCAGGATATCCCTCCACCTCATGCAAACAAAGCTCCACCAAGTTTAGAAAATTACACCAAAGGGACAGTTCACCGCATTCGTGCGCACTCAGTGTAAAAATATTTTGCATACGAATTATTTCTTAAAAGGCATTACCAATNACAGTTCACCGCATTCGTGCGCACTCAGTGTAAAAATATTTTGCATACGAATTATTTCTTAAAAGGCATTACCAATACACCTATTGTCTCATTGTTTTTATTCATATTAAATATAAATTCAATATTATAATTTATAAATAAGATATAAATAATAGTTCGATTTATAAAAAAATCTGATATTTTTATGTTAACAAAAGTATAAAACCCTTCTGGTATATGGCATATTTAGGAAAAAACCAAAGACGTAATACATGAGGTGATTTTTCAAAGGTTTGATTTTAAAAATATCAAGAAACCGCGAATAGACTATAACACTAATTTTTCGAACACATCACTTAAATCATCTAGAGTCGCCGCTCTCTGTACTAGAACATAGAACAGGTGAACGTATCGAAGTGAAATGTCTTGGTGACTTCTTTGATGTTAACGTACTGTTATGAAGTGATCAGGCCTTAGCTGGACGGCCTGCCTGATCACACCTTCAAACATTGAACCAGGGCACGAGAGTGATTGTAGTAATACCTTGCGAAAGTCAGTTACAGAAACCCCCTCCACCGGCCGGTAAACGGGGCCAAAAATATTAAACGACGGGCCCGATATAGGCCAGCGTAACACTAGGAGCGGCGTCCTTTGTCATCGGGGCAGCGGACCAAGAAGACGTGGAGATGGGTGTGTCCGGCCGTCGTTAACCGCCTCCTACAATCAGCCTCCGGCAACATGAACAAAGTGGGGACTTTAAAATTAGATTGTAATAGTAGTGGCGTGCGGTAATAAAACTTAATATAATTTATTAGCATCTTGGTATTTCATTTAAGCTCCCCTGATCAACGTAAATAGTTATTATATAATCCTATGTTCAATAAACCTCATTTTATTCTGTTGTGCTGTACCTAATTATGACACATTATTTATTTACGCCCATACCCCCTTCCAGGAATGAATTGACTTTAAAGTTAAATTCATAACATTGGTGGAGGCACCGGGCAGATAGCAGGGTCGTAATGGATGGCCATCACAGGGAGCATGACACTTCTCCCCTTCTCTAAAGTGATATCGGTTCCTGGAATTACGTAGTCCGACAGACACTTCCTTTCCAGCATGGGCACAGTTGGATACTTGCGCATTGCCTTATCTAGATAATGCATATATGTTATGGCATCGTATGTAACTTCAGAATTGTATTTGACGAGGCCGGCCTGTATTCCTTTTCGTAACTTCTCCTGGATGGATGGGTTCAGTGCCAGTTCAAGCAACGTGAATGATATTACTGACGTAGAAATTTCGAAACCAGCGATTATGAAAATAAAATCCTGGGCTACGATGTCATCGTCTTCCAGCTTGATGTATGGCTTATCAGCCTTGACGTGTTCCATGTCCATGTATTTACTGTCTTGTTTTATTTCGTCCAAATCTTTCGCATCTTCTGTTCGGACTTCGCAATCCTCCTTGATTTGCTTCAGAATGTCCACGAAGTCTTTACGGACGACGTTGTTCTTCTTCCAGTAATCCACGACGTCCCAGAAAGTCCTGCGGACAAACTCGTTGACGCTCCCGTCGAAACTACTCAACACCAGGACTTTTCGCAGCCACGGCGCGAACATCGAGATCAAGTTCACCAACTTCTGGAAGCCAGCGGGCTCGAGCATTCTTCTCGTGGTCATCCTGAACTCAGAATTTTGATCTGCAAGGGCCTTGGCATTCGCTCCAAAAGCACACGATGCGATCACGTCTGTGGAATATCTGGCAACCGCTGTGTCTTTCACCGAAACATAGCCACCTTCAGAGCTCTCTTGGTCGATGCACGGGAACAGCTGCCGGCTGCACTCGTCGATCAGGTGGAACATCCTCTTGAGTTAGCCGGAAGTGAAGGTTAGCGTGAGCTTGATCCTGAGGTCCCTCCACTTTCTGCCCTTCAAGACGAAGAGGCTCCTGGACAGCAAGGGCTCGGCGTTCTCCGGAGGAGAGAAGGACCTGTCGAGGAAGAACTGCGCGTCCTTCACCAGCATGTGGCTAACCAGGTCCAGGTCATGCACCACCAACANCCTGTCGAGGAAGAACTGCGCGTCCTTCACCAGCATGTGGCTAACCAGGTCCAGGTCATGCACCACCAACACCGGCCTGTCACGTTACACAGTAAAAGATCGTATAGCCTGTTGATGGTTAACTAAGCACTTTTGATATAAACCTTAGAAAAATTGCACGGCCTTTATACGCTAATTACGGTAAAGTGAGCACTTTTCGAAGCCATATAATTTGGAATAATAGTCAATAAAATAATATGTTATAGTAGCATTTGACGTTAAATTTCGATTCCGGTGGAATATATACACTGTGTTCATTACTTACATGGCAATATTTATTTNGTAGCATTTGACGTTAAATTTCGATTCCGGTGGAATATATACACTGTGTTCATTACTTACATGGCAATATTTATTTTTAAAAGCGGTGGAAGGATAAAAAAAAAATTGCTGATAGGAAAAAAGTAACTAGGTCCTCAAAAGTGCTCACTTGACCGTGAACAGCCTATACCTGCGTATATTTTAACGGGCACGCTGACTGTAGTGCACACAGTTAGGTTGGCAACGACGGAGGTAAAGTAGTGAGTGAGTGTGATTGAAGAGATTTGGGTGGCTCGGTCTTGAGAGCCGGCGAGGACGAAGCGAGGCGAGCACGGAGCAGCTACCGAACTAAAGGCCAGGGAACAACCCCCCAACCAACGCCACCGTCCGGCACGACCTCCACACGCGAAAATCAGTACGCATTCTTTTATTGCCTGCGCGAGGCTCTGGGAACGGACCTTGTGTCACTCTGGCTACAACGTGCTACGATATGTATCCTTTATTGGCTGGGCTGCCTGCTGGTGAGTAAAATACCAAGGCGCTGATTGGCTAACGGCGTTCCGACATGTTGCTGGGAGGTATTTTGTACGTACGAGGCTAAGAAGGATGGAAGCGCTAAGGGCGACCCACGCATGTGCATCACGCCTCATCGTAGTCTCTAGGCGCAAATCACTGAACTAGCGTGTCGTCTTCCTGTCGATAACGAATCCCAATGAGACATTCAGCGGTGATCATGTAATGTTATGCCGTAATACTTACGGCAAAGGTGTGCTGCACTTCTTTATACCTCTTTAAAGCTTCCACACCATCTTGTTCATGCTTGAAAATGGCCGTGGGAACATCTAATTTAACCATTTTCACTTGCGAAAACGTTGAATTTGGAGAGAGTGAAGGACTTTAAATTAGCACACACACGTGCAACGTTTTTTGAATGATATTCCTAAGCAGACGTAACTCAAACACGTTGAGCAGTTTTTGTAATGCGACGTTTTCTGCCGAAGTTCTGCACACCGTTTGGAGGCTGTGCGAGTGAACTAGGAATTCCGCCAGCCTTAATATATAGTATATTCGCGGTTTCGTCACAATTTTTTTAAACAAACCTTTGAAAAATCATCCCATCTATGACGTGTTTGGTTGTTTCCTAAATATGTCACGTATTACAGGCGTTTTATACTAGTGTTCTCATAAAAAATACCTTATTAAAATTAAATTTAACTTTTACTTATATTCCATCTTTAAATTTTATTATTTCACTTATAATTTATAAGAATAAAAACAGGGAGAAAATAGGCGTGTTGGTGACTCTAGAAAGACGCAGTTCTTATGGAAAGTAATATTACACTGAATGCACACGAATCCGGTGCGTTGTACCTTTGGTGTAATTTTGTGTACTTGGTTACGCTTTGTTCGCATGAAGCGGAGGGATATCCTAGAAGCAGAACCTTAGCAGGTCTTCAGATAAGCTGGGAGTAACCGTGAACAGCATATATACTGAGAGCGAACTCACGTCCGAAGGTGAGTACGGGAACGTGAGTACTCGCGGGTTCGAGTACGACCGTGCGGACGAAGGGCAGAGGCGCAGAGAGCTGTGGGAGCCTCACGCACGCGTTTCTTTTTTTGCAGTGTAGGTGGAGGCACTCGGCGTGGTTCCTGCCCTCTAACCCCTCCTCTGTGCCCCGCGAAGGAAGTCAGTCTCCGCAACGGCTTTCTGCCTGAGGGACTCCGGCGAAGGCTAACGGCTGCCGGGGACTGCCGCTCCACGACGTCCCAGCGCGGAAACACGACACAGTATTTAAGGGAGAAATATCCGTGCCATCTTGGATTTACGTATTTCCTCCATTACTTAATTTTCGCAGTCAATATTTAAAACCCAGCTGGTCAAGGCATACGGAGCATCTTAACAGTTATTTCGAAAACCGACCTATTTTTCTTACGTGACAAGTTTTACGTCTGAAATAGTAATCAAATACTACCTAAATACGTAATAATATCAATCCCACATGGGAAAATGCAGGTATGATTGAAACCGTACAATTTTCAAAAATTTCTTTAACTGCGGATAAAGAAAAGCAAGAAAAATGCCTTTCCCCCACGAACTATTGCTACATAGAATAACTTGTTCGTATGTGGAAGAAAGGCAGTTTTTTTTTGCATTTCTTTATTGGCATGTCAAGTGAATTTTTATGATCACTAAAGTTCTTCAATATTTACACATGAAGACCATTACTGAAACATACTTATAACAGAAACATGAGTGGCGTCGAAGATTAAAAGTGCATTCACACGTTCACAAATCACGCCGAACAGCCAGAGCAGATACCACAAACAACCAATCAGAGAGCTTCTCGCTGCATCTACGTTATCTGCGCTGAAAAAGTTGAGTCGATCTTAACTTCTTCCAAACATACGCCAATATTACGCATAGTTAACTGCACTGTGCCCAAGGCTGCCAAAATTGTTACCACAGAAGGTAATGTGTTGATGATAATGAATGTAAACCATATGAGGGAAAGGCAATCTTTGGGCGATTCATCGGGAAAAGCTGAGCCGATCTCAAATTTTTCCGAGCAGATAACACCAATATTACGCATAATTAATTGCGCGGCTTTGGTTTTGCGCATAAAATGCTGGCAACTGCGTTTTCGCCTGAATTCGCCATAAGTGTATATGGTTCTTCGGCTAACAAACCTCGCTCGTAGTCATGGTCTAGTGAGTTCGATACCAGTCATTTGCACACTGAGAAGTTTATCCATCGTGCTTTACCATCGCTATTCCAGAAGAACGCAGGCTTGCCTCTTCACAACTTGCAGACCTAATTTCTTATCTGCTTGATACATTTTTCGGTGCTTATAAAAGCCCCTTTTATAAACGCAGAGAAGATACGTAAACCCCGGTAGACTCAATTCATTGCTATATATGCCTAGCTACAATGGGATTTTAATCTTGGAATTATGTAGCAATTTTACGATCGTTTGAACATGCAGTCACCGTTTACATAAAACGTTCTGTGCAGAAAGAAGACATTTACCATTGGTTGTTACATTGTAGGATGCCCAAAGTTTTCGTATGATTTATTGGACAAATAAAACATTCTTAGCTTACTTATTGTTCTGCTCTCCTAAGCCATGTTTGTTGTTTGGCAACGCAAAACGATAATAAAATTATTATTTCATTTAAAAGTATTTGTGGAAGCAATTATAGCGTACTGCAGATGACCGCACACGTACACCGCTTCGCTGAAAATTAGTACTTATTATATATGCAAAATTAGGCACGAAACTATACCTGATATGGGATTTGATGTTCATACGGTAGAAGAGCCACTTACACAAGTTTAATTAGGGAGGCAATGAAAAAATTATGAATGGCGTGGACCGACTTTTGCATGATAATTAACACATTTATACGTTGGGTGAGAATGGAATGAACGAAAACGGTAACTACGGCAGGACTAAATTTTTTTGATTTGACTGCTTGAATTTACAACACTGCGGTTTACACGAATGTTAGAATTTTTCGGCACCATTTACACGGTACTCATAAAATAAACCAAATTCAAAGGCAGAAAAGAAATTTAGAACACATGATTCTGACAAAGAGTGCAAATATTACGGTAAACCACTACCAAGAATTAATACTAATTTTGTGAGTTTAAACCGGTAAGTGGCAAATATTTTTCTCCTGTAAAATACAGTAAAATTGTCCACCGTGGGAAAAGTTAGTCGAACTATTCCGTTTGTCGTGCCAAACGACACGACAAAAATATACTGGGTGGGTGGGAACTGACGAATACGTAGGGCCAGTGACTTTTCGCGTAAAAATCGGAGCACACAGTAAACTTCAATACTATATACTCACACCTCAGCTGTTGTTATACCTCCAGTGGCTGCTGGTGCCGTGTCCATCTTTGACCAAGCCACTCAGGAATAAGTAACTCCGACACTGAACCTTCGTGATTCGTGCGCAAACGGTTAACACGGGCCAGAACATTTTTTACCCAATCAAAGAAACTGGACGGCACTACAGTGCTTTGGACTTTATCTTGTCTCAAAATATTTTCGCGAAATATCACTGCCCCTACGAATACGAAATGCGGCATACGATTATATGGCAAAATGTAAGGCGAAAATACCTTACGATGAAATTGCATTTGAGACTTAGTGTCTGAGGAAACCTACATGACGTGTCTGGAACGAGTAGGAGCAAGTGCGTGTTAATGGGACGAGTGTGGTGGTGTGGGAACGCCGTGACGTAGGTGGCGAGGCAGTGTTAAGGTAGAAGAAAGCAGTTAGGTTCAGTATTGGCAAACAGCCGCGGCATGACAAGTGGATTGGCAGTGGGGGAACTGTGGTATGGCCACCGCGGTCACCTAGACCTCTCTCCACTGAACTTCTTTTTGTGGCCTCACCTGAAGTATAGTAATGCGCGGAGCCAACTCGAACATATACTGTGAATATTTGTAAAGGTTTGTAACGCGCGAGAGAGAGAGAGAGAGAGAGAGAGAGAGTGTGTGTGTGTGTGCGTGTGTGCGTGCGCGATAGCATTGAAGTTCTTTCATTACATTTCACGTGGTTTGTCTCAGAAACTATGCCTCTAATGCAATTTCACCTAAAGGTTTTTTTTTGCCTTACATTTCGCCATAGAATCATACGCCGCATTCCGCGTACACGAGTTCCCACCCACCCGGTATATTGTCTCTGATTCCAAAACCTGTGGTCGTGCGACCGTTTCCGTAATGTTCACGGCAGAAATGTCTTGTAATTGATTTGCTGCTCGGCTTTAATTAATGTGTCGCGCGTGTCGTATCTTGTTAGTCGGAGCTACGTGATTCCGGTATCACACAGCAAGCCGACGTGTGTACTCTATTCGTGGTTACTTCCAATTTTTCTGAAGCTTTGCTGAAATTTCTATACGTAACAGTGAAATGTGTTTGCAACGTTTCATTCCTAAAAACCTAATGATGCGGTACTAGGGAATATCCACTTTATATATTACCTAAAAAAAATTAGTTCAATTATATTTTACTTAAGAACTATTTCTAACCAGACATTACCAACATATCTCTTACCTCTCTGTTTTTATGTATATTATTGTGATGGAATAAATATTATAATTTATAAACAAAATATAAGTGAAAAATTAATTTTGTTTTCAAAAGGTACGTCGATGTTAACGGAAGTATAAAACCCATGTGATATGTTTTATCTACGAAATATTGAAGCATGTTATTTACGTGGGTAATATTTCAAAGGTTTTATTTATTTTTTGTTCAGAATGTAAGAAGACAAAGTGGATGCACTACAGCTAGCTATACCGTGGAAATGGGGACTATCAGAAGACTATCCCGGTTAGCCGTTGTGCATGAAGTGTAAACACAGCCGACTGTGTGAAACAACTCGCCTGATCGGCTGCGGCAGCCTCTTATTCTGGTCCAGCGAGCAACCAATGATTGCTCGAAAGACGCAAAGCGGCCGTTTCCCACGATATATCTTCGCGCGGGAAAGTCGTTTTCTCGGTCACCAACGCTGCTATGTCGCGCAGTGGAAGTTCTACGGAAATTTCTTGTTTTATTTTCGTGCCGACCTACGCGACTGAAACGGCAGTGATAGCTACCTGAAGCTGATGTTGACTTGCTGAAACATCTGCAATGTGTGCTGGTTGGTGTATTTACTAAGCACTGCCTCCTACAGTTGTTATTATAGTTAACCACGCCAGCTGCTGAGACATTCCTCTGCCGGCGATGGTAAAAGTTTACGTCTTGCGTTTCAAGTCAAATGGTCACACACAGAAATATAACTGCAAGGGGAGAGCTTGTAACCACATTAGTTACCGATTATGCATCAGCTGGGAATGCTTAAAACACTAAGAATCGCGGAACCTCCTGTCTGTTCTTTCGTCTGTGCTGTCGTCCTTGAGTTAATTAGCACAGGCACACATTCATTGCAGTCGGTTTTTTTTTTCTCAAAAAACAAAGATATTAATGGAAAAATAATTATTATATCTCTAGTTATACATGCATACAGATTATTTCAGTAAAAGCGTGCAAAAATGAAACTGGGGATAAGAGCGTCATTATGGAACTTTTTGAGATTGGGAAGGTGTGGTCCACGAAGTCAGCTAAAGGAGATATGGGCGTTAACATGTGGGCGACCCGTAATGTGTGTGGGGTTCACCTATGGTCCACAAGCTGGCTCTGTCGTCTCTGCATCGCCACAGTGCGTGCTTGTATCAACGACAAACGCAACACGCATGTAGAGACCTGAAGAATTCGCGAATTCATTTTAGGACAAGATCGTGTCTATGAACGATTATATTTATTATTTCTACACACTTTTTATTTTGAGTTTTATTTCGTAGTTTTCGGTGAACGTGCTTTATTTAACTGTATTTATCGGTAATTCGTGAATATACGATTAAAAATTAAAATTCGAAAGAAGTTAAAGAGTGTTTTATTTCCAAACTAACTTCAGAAAATGCACTTCAGTATGCCAAACTTCGGGGATTTAAAATATTGAAAGCCTACATTACAAATTCCGTACTGTAAAATAAATGCTTTCCTTAAAGAAATTAGAAAATACTTGTTAATAGACAATTTTATTTGCTACACTTTTGTTCTCAGCAGTAACGAAAAACACCTTTAAAATGTAGACTTCCACAACATGTTTATTTAGCGTTATGCACATAAAATTGGCTCCTTAAATGGTTAATAAACAATTTAATGTGTTTCTCCACTTTTGTTTTCACTATTAATGAAGAGCACTTCCAAATATATACTTCCAGCACACGTTTATTCAGTATGCTATAGGCCTACGTAAAATTGGCTCGAAGACCTATATTGTGACTGTACTCTTCTTCGGATGAACCTTTACGTAAAGAGCTCATCCGAAGATTATTATTATTTTGTTAGTAAGTGTGGTTGAAATTCCAAACTTTCACAAAATGCAACGATTTATTTTCATCCCGCTAGCCATAATAATGTAGAGCCAACTCATAAGTTCTCAAAAACTGTGCACGTCAGTTCACCGCATTTCGTAAAGCGATAATGTGGCATTTGATACGTTCTTACAACCGCTCACTAGGAAGGAAAATCACTATTTTGNCACGAAGTCAGCTAAAGGAGATATGGGCGTTAACATGTGGGCGACCCGTAATGTGTGTGGGGTTCACCTATGGTCGACAAGCTGGCTCTGTCGTCTCTGCATCGCCACAGTGCGTGCTTGTATCAACGACAAACGCAACACGCATGTAGAGACCTGAAGAATTCGCGAATTCATTTTAGGACAAGATCGTGTCTATGAACGATTATATATATTATTTCTACACACTTTTTATTTTGAGTTTTATTTCGTAGTTTTCGGTGAACGTGCTTTATTTAACTGTATTTATCGGTAACTCGTGAATATACGATTAAAAATTAAAATTCGAAAGAAGTTAAAGAGTGTTTTATTTCCAAACTAACTTCAGAAAATGCACTTCAGTATGCCAAACTTCGGGGATTTAAAATATTGAAAGCCTACATTACAAATTCCGTACTGTAAAATAAATGCTTTCCTTAAAGAAATTAGAAAATACTTGTTAATAGACAATTTTATTTGCTACACTTTTGTTCTCAGCAGTAACGAAAAACACCTTTAAAATGTAGACTTCCACAACATGTTTATTTAGCGTTATGCACATAAAATTGGCTCCTTAAATGGTTAATAAACAATTTAATGTGTTTCTCCACTTTTGTTTTCACTATTAATGAAGAGCACTTCCAAATATATACTTCCAGCACACGTTTATTCAGTATGCTATAGGCCTACGTAAAATTGGCTCGAAGACCTATATTGTGACTGTACTCTTATTCGGATGAACCTTTACGTAAAGAGCTCATCCGAAGATTATTATTATTTTGTTAGTAAGTGTGGTTGAAATGCCAAACTTTCACAAAATGCAACGATTTATTTTCATCCCGCTAGCCATAATAATGTAGAGCCAACTCATAAGTTCTCAAAAACTGTGCACGTCAGTTCATCGCATTTCGTAAAGCGATAATGTGGCATTTGATACGTTCTTACAACCGCTCACTAGGAAGGAAAATCACTATTTTGAAAGCCAATTTGAACATATATATTTAGTTTTATACAACATCTTTGTGAGCATTCAGTGAACTACAAAACTCAGCGACTTACCAAATGTTTCTTTAAAAATTTTGTTGCGAGTAATAAATGCCAAAGCGCTGAATGGTGTGTAAATAATAGCATGAGAATAAATTATTCAAGAGTTGTGATAAAATAAAAATTACCAGAATAAACACGTAAAGCTTTTAAGAAGGAGTCGAAACGCAGACCTGAGACGAAAGACCGGCATATAAGGTTTCGCGCCATCCCCCCTTCCCCCTGGAACTAGCTATTTGTACACGGGGAGTGGTTTCCCCAGCCAGGATATGAGGCCATCACCGCGCCAGTACACATGCGCACTTGCGCATGTGGCATTTCACTCAGCCACTGTGAGTGTGCCGCATGCAGAATTACTGGCCGTCGACCCTACACAATCCTTAGAGTCACGTAACTATTTTAATAAATGTGTACGATTAAAACACTCTCACGCTACACGTGTTCAGTACGTTAATCTTGTAATTCACGTGGTTTATTTTTTAAACATTTATAACTAATTTAGGTATTATAGATGTAAGTCCTATCTTCTCATGATTTAAATTTAAATTTTATACGTACATTTACAGCGTGGTTAATATTTTTTTAAATAATTATACTGTGGAAGGGAAAGTAGTGCCCGAAGACACGAAATGGCCATATAATAACAGGGACGCCACCAAAACTGATCAGTTACGACACCACGCTTCATAAACTGAAAAATTACTTACCATATTCTTATCTCGACGCTATTTGTTTGTATGAGTGAAATCAACTCGATTTGCATTATACACAGGAGATATTTCGCCAGGAATTAAATTTAGTTTATAAATTACCTCCGTAAATTTCTGTTATTCCAGTGTTGGCATACACGCAATCGTTAGTGCTCAATACGAACACTGTAGGCACTATATTATGTGACAGCCCTGTTCGGAGAGATAGGGTAACAGTCATAATGGCGAAGAGGATGAATTCGTGTGAGCGCAAGAACTGGTGGCAAATATGAAGACATACGTCGGCTAAAGTTCAAGCTACTTATTACATTGGCAGCAGTTAAATTAATTTACAAAAAGAGATGAAGCATTGAAGGATAAATTTGAGTCATTACAGCGTAAGCGATAAAATAAAACTGGCGTCGAACCTATTTCAAGAAGCGTTTGCTTTGCATACATAGGAGGCGATAAATAAATAACCAACAAGACCAAATTTACCCATCCACTTTACAGTTACTCGTTAAAAACCTACTGATAGCTAAGTACGTTGAACACGGTATCACAGAAGCATTTAAAGGGAATATTTTTAATGGCGCTAGTCAGTTTTTCACGTGAGAAATGAACAAAGTGTCCGGGTAATTTGTAACGTCTTTGAATAAATCTTAAGAATCTGAAGCTGAAACAATAATCCCCTGTATATTTGTTTATAAGTTGTAATAAGTTGGAAGACTTCGTGTGGCCATATCAACATCACGCGTTTAGAAGCCTTATTGCAAATATTGCGATACGTTTTCACTGCTTCGAGACTCTTGCCGCTGCTGAAATTCGTAGGTAAAACGTCACAGTAGACAACAAAACTTCCTCCTACAAAGCAGATTCTTTTCACAAGTCATGCAATACTGTTTATATGCACGTAGTCAAGAACAGAGTTACATAGTGCGCTGGGCTGTTACATGCGTATAGTACGAGCAACGGAAAACAGTCTCTTGGAAACTGACGTAGAGATGGAAAATGCACTTCTCCCAAAAACGTCGAAAGTGTGGCTGCTATAACCACTCGAATGCGATCTCTAAGGTTATCGCAGTTTATTATCGTCAATGGATCGTGAATAATTAATTTTAAAAAGAAAGTACCTCTAACTACGGGATATGTAATATACCAGCCTGAAAAATGATTTGTGCCTAGCGGGACCCGGCGCATGGCCTTACATTAGATTCCATACCGTTCAGGACAACGTAATGAGCACAGCTATTGAGGGTGCTATATCCCCATATTACATTGCAGTTACTGTCACGATCTTTTGTGTATTCACAATAACTTCAGATTTCGTGAATTTAACAACTGAAATAACTACAGGGAAATAACTTAGTAATCGCTGACACAGTGGTGAGGATAACTGATTTTTCACACAAAATATACCTACATACTTTGATTTCCAACCGGCTCGAGAAATTTCAATTATGGACATTTCCTTACCAGACTCAGGACTAGAAGTTGTGTCTTTTAACCTTCAAACGCCCCTGTGCGCGTCGCTTTTCCCGTTGCCACAACACTGAGGTCACAGTGTTATTTATGAACGGCGGTACACCATCATTACCTCAGCAATACACTCAAACGTGCAAAAGGTAAAAAACAGGCGAATGGGCAATAATGGAAAATGTTCAGTGTTTCGCAAACAGCGCCTGAACCTATGCACTCAGAAAGTCTTAATTTTCATACTACGTAATCGCGAAAGTAGAAAAAAAAAAGTATTACTATACTGAACTGAATTTAGTATTTTTTTTGGTTGCATATGTTACTGGGTTACAGGCCTCCGAGGAGTGTCAAATACACGTCGAGACTACCACAAACCTAGAAATGTTTTGATTTATTTCGATTTGCTATAGGTACATTGTACATACAAGTAGCTAATAATACATACAACATATAAATATTTCATATTTTTGATCTCACGGCTTACAGTCTTTAAACTCTGTGTGATTAATTTTCCGTTCTTGGCTACTAAACTTAAGTTTTGAATAAAAATTTCTGCAGTCTGGTAAAACAGAAAAATTATGAATACTTTATACCACAACTTCGTTACTTGAGAAATGTTTATAAATAGGGACTCAGCAATTTCACGGAATAATTCGGCAACAAACTAGACTCCACATTACTTTGCACATTCATGCATCAATTACTTTGTTGCTTCAATTTAACCCCAGACCAAGTTTTCCTGCCGGTTGGTTATTGGTAAAAAGTCGTCCAGAGCGTGTCTAACAACCTGTGGTCCAATAGAAACAGAAACTTAAAAGTACACGTGGTTGAAGTTTAACACATTATACACTATACCCGTATGCCATACGGGTAGGCAACAATGTAATAGTAATGGCTGGCACTTACAAACTCACGAACCTACGCATTCAATTTCATTATTTACTTTGGTAAACAAAGAGCATAGAATAAAATATTTATCCTTCAAAATATTTCGTTCAGGAGAATAAAACCACATAACTATAAATACGTTACTGAGTATGCTGAACTTAAATACATTAACCACAAGTATGGCTAAGATTGTTGGTACACGTGAAGCTGGCCTAACCCTCCAACACAGTCGGCCACTGACATTCGTCGATACAGCCGACGAGTTCCTTAGCGGACAACAGAAATGAGTACGTGATGGAAACGAAGTGCACCAGCCAATGAAATGTCTGCCTCTTCACAGGCGCATGCAGATGTTTCGCATCAAGTCTGCTGGAAGTAACGATTCCCGTATATAATTTCACCGTGTCGCAAGTGCTAGCTTGTCAAATAAATGAGAGAAATTTCCTGATATCTAAAAATTATAGCGTGTTTGGAAACTCAGGGCACAAACTCCAGACATAGATTCTTTGGACCAATAGTAACACAAAAGCCCTAAACACTTATATCTGGAAACATATTTTTATATCAAATAATTGTGTTCAAAGTTGCAGCGTACAACGCCTGGAGAACAAGGCAGTGTGATAATGCTTGTAGGACAAGTTGCATATGTCGTAGGCACGCGACACGCGTCACGCGCCTACTTCCTATGCAACTTATCATACACGCATTATCGCACTACCTTGTTCTCCAGGCGTTGCGTTGTACGCCGCAACTTTGAACACAATTATTTGATATAAAAATACGATTCCGGATATACGTGTATAGGGCTTTTGTGTTACTAATAGTCCAAAGAAACTATGTCTGGAGTTTCGGCATCGAGTTTCCCAACAAACTGTATAATAATGATCTGGAGATACATGTGTGGTAATTCAAAGCAGCTCTGTCGGTGCTCGCGTGCCATAGCAATAGGAAGTAAGCTACCATGGCGGTAACGCGTGGTAAACACGGCAATTGGAGCGGTGGGTCCACGCGCCTATGGTAATGGCCAGGGTAATGGGGACAAAAACCTCTCGCGCTTCCTTTGTACTTCAGCAAATGTACGAGAACCAGTAGTACAGAGAAACAATTTCAGTTATTATTTAATGGTGTTTCTCGCATTCCCAGCCTTAATTGTGGCACAGGAAAATAACGCTTCATTCACATAATATATTTTCATGCAAACTTGTAGGCTTTTATTTTTATAAAACAACCGTAATAGTGGTCTATCTGCTGAACGAAGAACAATACAAAGCCGCAATTAACTATTTATATTAAGATGGACAATAACAAAATTAAGAATAAACCCCTATAGAGACTGGGGTTTGAATAAAAACACGAAGTTACTGATAACTAATAAGCCTACTTTCCTCTAAATCGGTGCAAATCAATTTTAGTAAAGTTCTTGAAAGCTTAGAAGGTAGGTAGGCATTAACGTCTCGTTGATAGTAATGCCATTAGATATGAAACCAGAAACATGTGAAACAGTACAAAGACAATTAAAATACACGATTGACTTACCGGGAATTTAAATTGAGAAAAACTCGTAAAATTAAGTTAACTTGCAATCAACTGCATCATATAGGTAGGATTCGGAGCATCAACTTCTGTTTTGAATGATAGGGTTCCCTAACCTGAAATATTTACTCGGCCATCATTTTTAAAATAAGTGCCTGAGCCACTAAAACACATAAGTTTACATGGCCTACCATAACGCTACTTGTGTGAAATGAAAAATGTTATGGAATTCGGTTGATTGGTCCCCGAGATATGGCATAAAAACCCTCTTTTTTATTGGGCCTATCTTACAAACTTGCTTAAAAAGAGGCTCTGTACGAGATGCTTGTAATATATTACGTCAGCATAAAAAGTTTGACTGAAATTGTTAAATAGATATGCCAAACATATAACAATATTAATATGGTCACCATTTCTAAAATCATTGCCTGGCCTCATTTAAATCATGTAACTATACTTGACCTTCTATAGGTGTGCAAAATGTTGGGGAAATTAGTCGAAATATTCGGCAAATATGACATAATGTTCAGTTTACTCTCCTCACACTACTTTTCAAAAATTCGGCAATGGAGGATCTTTGCATGCATATCGGTTTTTTGGCCCTCGAGATATGGCATAAAACTTCAATTTATTATGTGCCGATCTTCATAAATGTAGGGCAAAAAGTTTATATATTAGCACATTCAATTATTGTCATAGATAAAATATACGAAGTTAAATTTAAATCTGTTACATAGTTTCGTAGGTATAGCACATTAAGCTAAAATGTTTCTATACGCGTCAGTCAGACAATATAAAACTTATATAATTAAAACATATAAATTAATATAGCGTACCACAGTACCACTTCTTCACCAAATTTGAAAGAAATCGGTTGATTGTTTCCCGATATATGGCATAAAACGATTATACTTTATGTGAGGCTATCTTACAAAATGGCGGAGAAATGAGGCTTTGCATACACACTTTTGATGGAGACAACTGATACTGTCAGCATTCAAAGTTAGGTTGAAATTTGTTTCGCAGTTTCTTAGATAAAAGATTCGTAGCTGAAATGTTTATATGGCCACCATATTGAAAATATGTATGTCTGACCCACTCAAAATTGATTAGTATGCATAGCCTGCCTTAGTGCTAATTGTTTGTCAAATTTGTCACATAGTTCAGTTTGCCAAGTGAAACTATTTTACAAAATGGCGGACAAAAGAGATTTTGTGTGTACACATTTGATTGTTGTGATATATAGAGCCATCATACAAAGTTTTTTTGGAATTAATTACATGGTTTCGACGATATAACATACAAAACTAAAATAGTTAGTTATATGTCCACCATTTTGAAAATAAGTGTCTGATATACCTAAAACATATCAGTTAACATTACCTATTTCAGTACTACTTGTTTTCAAAATTTGGTAGGAACCGAAAAATGGTTTCCCGAGATATGACATAAAAATTTTATTTATTCGTGTGGCATTATCTTACAAAATGGAGGACAAAAGAGGCTCCACATAGACACATTTGATGTTTGTTAAATATACTCCCAGCCTACAAAGTTAAGTTAGAATTGATTAAAAAGATATAGCATACTATGCTAAAATATCTAGGTGGCCGCCATTTTTAAAATAAGTGTCTGACATATTTGAAACATATTTGTACATATCAACTGCGGCAGTACTACTTGATTGCCAAATTTGGTAGGAATCTGTCAAATTTCTTCCCGAGAAATTACACAAAAACTTAATTAATTCATGTAATGTTATCTTACAAAATCGCGGACAAATTTTTGTTTTTTGGCTCATTTGATGCTTGTAATAGATACTGTCAGCGCACAAAATTTGGTTTAAATTGGTTGAATGGTATAGTAGCTAGTAATACCAAGTAAACATAAAATATTTGTATAGCCACCATTTTGAAAATAAGTGTCTAATTAAGTAAATTATTGACATTTGCCTGGCCAATCATAGTATTACTTCAGTACCAAATCTGTTGAAAATAGGTTTAGTAGTTTTTGAGATGTAACAAAAAGCTTTATTTTCATGTTGCGCTATCTTCCAAAATGGCGGACTAGCAACCATATTTTAGTTAAAATCGATTGAATGGTTTCCGAGATGTGACATACCGCCCTAAATTTTAAAATGTCCGCCATTTTTAAATTAAGTGCCCGACGTGGTTAAAAACTATAAAAGTCAGGTGTCCTTACTTAGTACTACATGTGTACCGAGTTTGGTGAAATTTAGTTCTTGCGTTAATTAATTGAAGGGGGGAGGGGAGACATACACACGCACAGTCACAAACACACACAGACAGGAAAGTGATCTCAAAAGCCTTTCTTTCTTTCGGGAAGTAGGCTAAAAAGAGTTGTTGTTTTATTTAAAAGAAATTAGCTCCAAACACAAATGGACATTTAACTATCGCCTGATGAGTGTTCCGGAAGTTTGTGGTGCTGAACATGTTTATGTTGTTCTAACTGCATTTAACTTTCATTACGGCAATACGATTTCCGCAGATATGAACGGTACACCATCATTACCTCAGCAATACACTCAAATGTGTATTGTTTCACCGTGTGAACTGCAGTTTTGGTATATTTAAACATCTACTGCGCTTTCGTATACGAGATAGTATACCGACCTTGTTTGTGTGGTCGAGGGCGTACGAACATTCTTAGTTCACATTCGCTACAACAGTGTTATTTCTCATAACTTTATAGTATGATTACATGTACTCGTACAAATGTGCAATATCAGAGATACATTTTAATTTTTCATTATTTTTCAATGAGATATGATAATAGAAATTTACGCTTCCCTGCATTCCAAATTAAAGCAATGTAAACAAAATAACTAAATAAATTTGACCACCTGATAAAATTCGCACTTCTGCACGCAAAACAACAACAAACCAAATTTTCTGATTAAGCTTGCCCCCGCAAAAGTGAAGTCACACGCGAGTGAAACAACCGACAGTATAAATGTGTTCGTATAGTGAATTAGTCTACGAACGATAGGCTGTGGAGCATACCATTTTTACTACACGGATGTTCGTCTACGAAACTGACCACTTGAAAATTCTTCGTATAGCCTATTCGCGGTTTCTTCACACTTTGATTAAAACCTTCGAAAAATCACATTAAGTATTACTTTTTTTGGTTCTTTCCGAAATATGTCACTTATCACAAGCGTTTTATACTTCTGTTAGCATAAAAGTATAATAATTTTTTTAAAATTAAATTTTTACTATTATTTTACTTATGAATTATAATGCTTAATTTATAATTAATATAAATGGAAAGGAGTAAATATATGTGTTGGTAATGCCTAGTAAGAAATAGTTTACATACAAAATATTATAAAACGTAGTGCGCATGAATACGGTGCGCTGTCGCTTTGGTGTACTTTATCAGAGCTTCATAAAAGTTGGAAGTAACCGTAAATGGGCAATATACGAACATTCGAGTGGTTTTTAAAGCCTAGGCCCCTAGGTCGACAGCGTTACTTCGGCTAAGGTTAATTCTACTCAGGTTAGGAACAAAGCCAGTTTTCTTACGGAAGAGTTTGACGTAAGGAAAATTTTCGCCGCTAGGTGCGAAGTGTTCCAAAGAGGTCACTTTTAATTAAATTTTTAAGCTACGTGAATAATAAAAGTAAAGGATTTTACTTAGTTACGTAGTTATTTTATATTTGATTTATAATTATTGCAATAATTTTGTTTTTTAATGTAGAAAGTAGAGAAATTCCTGTACACGTGCAACACGAACGCTTACATAGCGGCAAAAATTTTAGTTGCCGAACTGAAAGCATTGAACTTCCCAACCTGAGTAGCATAGACCCTACTACAGCGTAGGGAAAGGGAGCGCCTGCCCTCTCTAGGAACAGGTGACGCACCACAGACCCCCCTCGGCGATGCCTGACCCCCTGAGCGTTCTCTTCCCACGGCCCGGTGACGTCACACCCGATTGGCCGCCGCCGGCGTCGCTCAAACCCCTCTTGCCTGCCCCAGCTCCACACTTCTCGCCGACTCGATGTGGCGTCTACTTCGTGACGGAGGGAGTCACGGTGAACGCACAGACAAAGCCTTTATAGATGCCTTTACACAATTGANCGATGTGGCGTCTACTTCGTGACGGAGGGAGTCACGGTGAACGCACAGACAAAGCCTTTATAGATGCCTTTACACAATTGAAAACTTTAATATTCGACTTTGCGATTTGACATTACGCTTGCCTCTCGACGTGTTGTTTCCTGCGGAGCTCGACACGATGGAACTGTCAAAGGTTAAGTCATGCAGTTCTGACTTCACGATTTCGAAAAGTTTTAACTTAAGTTCAAAGTCAAGCAGCCATTTTTCCGAGAGTTTACCAGAGGTCATGTGAAATTAATATTTGTTTTACCGTAATGCGATTTTCATCTCGGCATATTCAACCAAGCTCGTCAAAATTAAAGAAACGGTAAACGAATGTTATCAGAAGAGAAAACATAGAAATTGATACTTACTACTAAAATAAAAAACAGAGTTTTTTGTTGTTTGAAATATAGTTTAGTATAAATACACAATAAAATATATATATATATTTTTAGACAAACAGGTACATAAATATATTCTTGAGTGATATATAATGGTTTACATAATATATACACATTTTTACGAGGATTGCAGACCTGATTTTCANATATTTGTTTTACCGTAATGCGATTTTCATCTCGGCATATTCAACCAAGCTCGTCAAAATTAAAGAAACGGTAAACTAATACTATCAGAAGAGAAAACATAGAAATTGATACTTACTACTAAAATAAACAACAGAGTTTTTTGTTGTTTGAAATATAGTTTAGTATAAATACACAATAAAATATATATATTTTTTTAGACAAACAGGTACATAAATATATTCTTGAGTGATATATAATGGTTTACATAATATATACACATTTTTACGAGGATTGCAGACCTGATTTTTAATTGTCTGAATTTTTACTTTACAATTGTATTGTTTATCTGTGATTTAGTCAAAGGAAAGGAAACGTAAAGTCAGATGCTAAAGTTTTCTTTTGTGCAAGGGAATCAACCCGTAATGGCTTTCCGATTGTCGGCAGGGTAAAGCTTTGTTTGTATATGTATGATACACGAGGGGGCAAGCGAGGTGGCTCAGTGGTAAACGTTCGGACATATATACTCCATGCACGGTTACTTCCAACTTTACTGAAGCCCTGCTAAAGTTCTACTTCCAGGATATTCCTCCACCGTATGCAAACAAAGCTTCGAAAATTACACCAGAGGACCAGCGCACCACATTCATGCGCTTTCAGTGTAATAATATTTTGCATAAGAACTATTTCTTACTTAGNATACACAATAAAATATATATATATATTTTTAGACAAACAGGTACATAAATATATTCTTGAGTGATATATAATGGTTTACATAATATATACACATTTTTACGAGGATTGCAGACCTGATTTTCAATTGTCTGAATTTTTACTTTACAATTGTATTGTTTATCTGTGATTTAGTCAAAGGAAAGGAAACGTAAAGTCAGATGCTAAAGTTTTCTTTTGTGCAAGGGAATCAACCCGTAATGGCTTTCCGATTGTCGGCAGGGTAAAGCTTTGTTTGTATATGTATGATACACGAGGGGGCAAGCGAGGTGGCTCAGTGGTAAACGTTCGGACATATATACTCCATGCACGGTTACTTCCAACTTTACTGAAGCCCTGCTAAAGTTCTACTCCCAGGATATTCCTCCACCGTATGCAAACAAAGCTTCGAAAATTACACCAGAGGACCAGCGCACCACATTCATGCGCTTTCAGTGTAATAATATTTTGCATAAGAACTATTTCTTACTTAGCATTACCAACACACCTATTTTGTCACTGTCTTTATTCATATCAGTTATAAATATACGACAATAAACAAAAATTTACCAAACATTACACGCATTTAGCGTAACTAAATAACAATGCCCACTGTCATATAAATAGTAAACATTAAAATTTGAGATTATAATAAAAGAAAGTGTGCAATGGAAGTAAAAATAATAAGTGTGCAAAATACAATATTATCATACGTCATAAAACGGATCCGATAAAGTCAGAAATTGCTAAGAATTTAACAAAAAATTTTAAAAATTTGCAAAGAAAGTTAATTTTACATACACATTATACAAACAGGTACTGGAAACCTTTTTTCTCGCNCAAAATACAATATTATCATACGTCATAAAACGGATCCGATAAAGTCAGAAATTGCTAAGAATTTAACAAAAAATTTAAAAAATTTGCAAAGAAAGTTAATTTTACATACACATTATACAAACAGGTACTGGAAACCTTTTTTCTCACTCACAAAAGGACCTCGTGAGCATTCTCAAATATCTTCCAACAAAGCTTAACTTGTGCGCACTTCGTTTAGTAATATTTTACGTGAGTTATAGTCCTTGCTAGTCGTGACCAACACGCATATTTTCTCCCTGTTTTATTCATATTAATTGTAAACTAAATATTTTAATTTATATATATATATATGTAATATAAGTGCAAGTACAATTAAACCAAAACTAAGATACTTATATGTTGACAGAAGAATNTATATATATATATATGTAATATAAGTGCAAGTACAATTAAACCAAAACTAAGATACTTATATGTTGACAGAAGAATAAAACGTTTGTGGCACTTGATAAATTTTTGGGAAACAATAAAACACATCATACAGAACATGACTTTTCAAAGGTTTAATTAAAAAAGGCATGAAGTTACCGCGCATAGACTGTAAGCAAGGAACTCAAAATCTCCTAACTAACCACGGCAATAGTTTTGGTTTGGTCAGTTTCGCTTCGCTGCACGCTGTAATACGGTTGCGAGACCTAGTCGCAGACATGCTACAGTGTGGAAGGTTGTGCCCAAGCGAGAACAGATGCGCCCTCTATGGAACGAGTCTGGTCAGGCAACCCCGGGGGAGCTTGACTAGTCTGACGGCAGCAGCGCAACGCGTCCACAAGAAACACAGAGAAATAAGCTGTTCGCAAATTGCGTTTTACAAACATCCCGTCCACGCATGCACGTCTTCTTTATCATCGAAGCTCGGGATAAACGTATTTTCCCCGCGTTGTTTTAAACACTGTTAAATATAGGACTATTAAAAACAATCGCCACTAAAAAAATATTTTTGTTTTCATTTGAGATATTTATGAGGCAGAATAAAAAGAAATTTCAAAGGCACCAGGCGTTGTAAAAATGTTTCAGTTCTATAAAGTTTCTTTGATACCAGCATTAATGTAAGGTTATGAATAATGGAAACTAGTTAAGAAACAAAGAAAAGTAACATAAAGTGTTAATATGAGATTTTAAGAGCCGCAGTGCGAAAGGGAAAATAACTGAATCTTAAAATAACTATAAATTTAATATGAACGAGTACATAATTAGATAAGACTACAAATAGAAGGTATGTTTCGCGCGAAACGCGAATGGAATGCAACAAACAGACCATCAAAGACACTCGCCTGAATGACAAGTGAAAACAAGGACGAAAATAGTTTTTTTTAATAGTTACTATTAGTAGAATAATTATGGGAAGTCGGGCACAAGATCTGCATATAGAATGATAATAGAGACTTTAGTATTAAAAATGCATGGATAATTGACTGCATACAAAACATTAATTCTGTCGAAATGTACAAATTTGGAGATAGTTTGTGAACATATGGGTGGTGGACAAACCGAAGGATTGATCGAAGGATCGATCGAAAGATTGGGAATGATCGAAGGATTGGAATCGATTGAAGGATTGGAATTGATCGACTGATTGGGATTGGTGTGTGGATTGGTGTATGGATTGGAGTGGATTGGTATGTGGGTTGGTGTGGATTGGTGTGTGTATTGGTGTGTGGATTAGAGTGGATTGGTGTGGATTGTGTCATGGATTGGAGTGGATTTGGATTGGTGTGGATTGGTGTGGATTGTGGCATGAATTGGAGTGGATTTGGATTGGTGTGGATTGGTATGTGGATTGTTTTGTGGATTGGTGTGGATTGGTATGTGGATTGTTTTGTGGATTGGTG
Source organism: Clitarchus hookeri (assembly GCA_002778355.1). Lineage (NCBI taxonomy): Eukaryota > Metazoa > Arthropoda > Insecta > Phasmatodea > Phasmatidae > Clitarchus > Clitarchus hookeri. Next base: position 203,753 of record NQII01001870.1, read on the forward strand.
TGGATTGCTGGTTGTGGTACTTATTGCTGTGCTGATTGATGGAAATATTGTGAGATTGATTGAAAGATTGATGAAAAAAACAAAGTCTTTAATAAATTTTTTTAAATATTGTTTTGAAACTTTTGGATTTTATAAAAAAATTTAGAAGTTCTTTTTGGGTTCAAGGTTATCCAAGCTCATGAGGTCTAGGTCAAAGGCCAAGTTCAAGGTCACTGGGATTAATAATGGTGGTTGGGTGACATCATAACGTGGCAGCCGAAAGACCAGAATGCCAGAGCATGATGACGGTTTCGGCTCCGGACCCCGTATGTCCAAGGATTCAAAATTTAAATTTTTTATTTTTATTTTTATTATTTATGGGTTTTTTTAAGGATTGTTTTAGAATTTTTAGGAATTGTTTTAATTTTTAGGATTTGTTTATATTTTTGGTGTTAAAGGTTAATGGTCAAGCATCTTGGGTCAAGGGTCTTGAGTTTTGGGTTGAGGGTCTTGAGTTTTGAGTCTTGGGTCAAGGGTCTTGAGACTTGGGTTGAGGGTCTTGAGTTTTGAGTCTTGGGTCAAGGGTCTTGCTTGAGTCTTGAGTTTTAGGTCAAGTGTTTTGAGTCTTGGGTCAAGAATCTTGAATCTTGAGTCTTGAGTCAAGGGTCTTGAGTCGTGCGTCTTGGTTCTTGAGTCTTGAGTATTGCGTCAATTGTCTAGAGTCTAGAGTCTTGAGTCTTGATCAAGGTTCTTGTGTCTTGAGTCTTGAATCAAATGTCTTGAGTCTTGGGTCTTGAGTCTTGGGTCTTGGGCCAAGTGTCTTACCTTGGGTTTTGGGTATTAAGTCTTGAGTCAAGTGTCAGAGTTTTTTGGAATTTGTTGAATTAAAAAAAAAAATTGATATTTGTTTAGAATTTCTTGGCTTCACTGTTATTCAAGGTCAAGGTCGAAGGTCAAGGGCATCAACATCTAACAAGGCTGACGAGATGGAAACCGGCTGACCTGAGGAGGGTTGGCCGTGTCAGGAGATTAGTCGATCCACCTCCCATCGAACCCCGGACCTCTTACAAGTACATCTTAAAATTTTTTTAAAAATTATTTCTAATTTTTTTTTATAAATATCTTGGGATTTTACATTATTTGGAATTTTTTTTTGTTTCAGGGTTATTCAACGTCACGAATCCCGGACCACCTACATGTACATATTAAAAAATAATTTTATAATTTTTTAATTCTTTTTTAAATTTTTATACATTTTTTAGGATTTTGTAGTTTTCCTGCAATTTTTTGGATTTTTTGGGTTTAAGATCATTCAAGGTCACGGGTACAGGGTCGAGGACAAGATAGAGGGACAAGGTCAAAGGTCACCTGGATATAATATATGGCGGTTGGGTGATCGGAATGGCAGAACATGATTTCGGTTCCTGACCCCCAGCCTCTTGTACCCGACTTCCCATAATTATTCTACTACTATTATTCTGGAGAAGTAATCGGAAGGTGGTTTACATATTAATCCCTTAACATATTATCCCGAGTATACTCGTTCACCTATGACATGTTGAATAACAGGTAAAATAATGGCTACTACTGTAAAACGTCAGAGACCGCCAACAAAAGATGAAATGCCTTTCCCTGGATAGCGATTGTTTGCTGCTACCAGTTCTTTTGGCTGCGTCTTGTGCTGTGGAACTACGGAAACTGTTCTCTTAGGTTATGTATCTTAAGATGTTACAGGGAATTCGTAAGTTCTTGTGACGCCGAACATTCCTATCCAACAACTATACAACGACAAAAGTAATGTGTAAGTTCAGAGGTTAAAGTAAATTGCTATCATTCTAACACGAAACCTTGTGACCATGAGGTAATCCCATCGTGACCTTGTTCATGTTGGTCTTCTCGGTCTACCCAGAAAATATGGTTTTAAAAGAATCGAACAGTAGTACATACACATGATCTTTGGTACATTACTGATGGATACATATATACGAATTGATTGTCCATATTCCACCACTGGGGTTAATTGCACGTATTTAGATTGTTTTACCCCGTGTTCACACTTGGTTTACATACTGGTGGCACACCAGTATGCAAACTGTATGTGCCACCAGTATGCAAGTTTACTGGTGACACACCAGTAAACCAAACACCCCTTAAGTGCAAACGTGTATAATTTATTCTCTCTACACTCTAAACTCGAATCAGTGGTGTAAATCAATGAAATAACATTCACTGAAATTCAGTTGATAATCTACTGCCGACTGGCAAATCAAGGAAATGAATTGGGAACAAGTGACTAATGGTAGTGGAATTCTCAACATTCAGGGGGAATCACATATAAATCAGTGAAATTTAGCCGCCATATTAATTAGTTATCAAGAACTGATTGTCAGTTGCTCAATATTCACTATTTTCACTGATTTGGCTCAATTCTCACTGTTTCAGATTTAGAGTGTATCTTCACACTTTGTGAATCTAACCTGTGATATATCACCCGATATACGTCGTGTTTGATCCGTCAACATAAAAGTTTCTTAGTCCTTATTAAATTGAACTTTTAATAATGTTTTGTATATAGACTATAGTATTTCATGTATAATTAATATCGATAAAACTGGGAGAAAATACATGTTTTGGTAACGATTAGTAAAAAATAGTTCTCATGGATTTTTTTTATTGATTGCTCACGAATGCAGTGCGTTCGTTGTCCCTTGGATGTAATTTTCTACAACTGGTTAAGCTTTGTTTGCATGAGGCGGAAGAATAACCTGAAAGTAGAACTTTAGCAAGACTTCAAAAAAATGGGAAGTAACCATGAATGGAATAACAGGAATTCTCAAGCTATAAATAAAAACCCCAGTCCAGGATTAAGAGCACAAATATCCTACTTACTTTGCCGCTACTCTCTCAATTGAGCTATACATACTCATTTTTCGAAACAAGTCTAATTACCCTCTTGGGAGGCTATCTGCGATAGTTCCACTAATAAAATAGTCGGGACGTAAAAATGGAGGTTTGTTTTTCGAACCCGGTCAGAGATAATATTTTGGGTCTAACAACTAATTTATGTTCAAAAGATACTAACTTCAAATACATATTTCTGGTGTGTAAACTGATCTCACTTTAGCGCCAAGTTGGAAAATATGTATGGTAAGTTACAGGTATAATATATGATAGCACAATGAGTATTGAACTGAAGATGAATAACCCCAAGGGATGTTTTCTTTGTGTTTTATGCGTAGAAGTTATCTTGGACTGCTTTGGTAGACTCTGGGACACTGTTATTTTTTTCACAAATGTAATGATACTTGAATTATTTGTTCGTGCTGATTCTACGTCGGAAAACTAATGAAAAACAATTCGTCATTGTTGAAGGGTGGTCCTTGGCTGGAGATAATTTGCATGTTCGAGACATATGTAGAAGCGCGGCAGCTAAAGTGACGTGAGATAATTTGTCTCATTGCCTCTACGCGCAGGACTCTCAACTGGTGTACCCTCACTCTAAGATAATTATTCGCAAATTTACCAATTTTCAAATTTTTCAAAGGTTAATTTCAAAAGGTGCTTAGTTTACCGCCAACAGCCTTTATCTTTACTGAAAATACCCTTGTCTTTTATATACACATATACACCAATTAAAGCCAAAGTCAACTTTTCCGTCCCCTAACTTAAAATTCAGCACGTTTCCGACAAAAATTAGCGTCAAAGTGACGTCACAGCAAGAAGAATATCGTCCTCCAGGCTAGGGTTTACTCTACTCAGGTTGGGAAGTTGAATGCTTTTAGTTCGGCAACTGAAATTTTTCGCCTCTAGGTTAGCGCTAGTGTCGCATGTGTACCGGACTTTCTCTACTTTCAACGAAAAAAAAAAAATAATAATTGCAATAATTATGAATTAAGTATAAAATAACCACGTAACGAAGTAAAATATTTCTCTCTTATTATTCNAATAATAATTGCAATAATTATGAATTAAGTATAAAATAACCACGTAACGAAGTAAAATATTTCTCTCTTATTATTCACGTAACTTAAAATTTTAATTAAAAGTGACCTCTTTGAAACACTGCGCACCTAGTGGCGTAAATGTTTCTTATGCCAAACTCTCCCATAAGAAAACTAGTTTTGTTCCTAACCTGAGTAGAAGTAACCTAATCCAGGACTCCTTTAGTTGATGCGCAATGCTGGACGGAAGCAGAGTGACATAGGAAATTTATCGATCCGCCTGTTCGACAGAACGGAACATTCGTTCCACGTAGTGGGCCTCGTGGAGGGGACGGAACACGGCCTTGTTTTGAAAACCAGGGCGGTATTTCGTTACCTGTAAAAAGGGCACTATGAGAATTGAAATTTTTTCTGTCTCTCCGGCCAGGTACACCAGTGACATACTATGTGATTTTACTTCAGGTCATGTTTGCACATCAGCTGCACACACATGATCTGGAACACAAGTGTTTCGTGCCCTGGCTTCACAATGATGCTAACTGTTGCCGGAAACGCNGCTGCACACACATGATCTGGAACACAAGTGTTTCGTGCCCTGGCTTCACAATGATGCTAACTGTTGCCGGAAACGCACGATATTTAAAAAAATCTTCAGGATTGGCCGTAATTAGTGTCTAGGTCCCAATAAGGTTAAGGTGGCCGCCTGGGTAGGCCGCCGAACGGCGTGCAGAGCTCGAGCAGAAAACGTTTTATTAAAAAACCGTCCAACGTGTCTGAGTGAGGTCTCCTTACGAATAGCATTTAAGTAACGTTACGCGTGTCTGTATACGTTTTTCAGTTCCACTATTTCTCTCTAAAGCATATTTTTTGCGATAGTGAAGATNAACGTTACGCGTGTCTGTATACGTTTTTCAGTTCCACTATTTCTCTCTAAAGCATATTTTTTGCGATAGTGAAGATGGCTCAAACGGGTGTTTTCGTGGTCATTTTTAGGTATGAACATTCCGGAACAAAACATCAAAAAAGGAATGGGGGCGTGCAGCAAACTTTTATTTTTATCTCTAAGTCATGAAATGGTACGGTCTCCGCTGAAAATCTCAGAGAGGCACATTATCGGCGGCAAGACTGCACGCCAGTTCAGTGCTTTGCTCGTAGAGGCGATGAAGGAGTTAATGCGCATGTTTCGGTCGCCCCTAGCGCTCTCACGCTTTTAGTCCTCAGACGTGGAAAACTCTTTCGACCAGGCGGCCACCCTAAAGGAAGGAACGTAAATATATATATATATATATATATATATATTAATGGTTAAGTAGTGCCAGTTTCGTTTACACGTCGTGCGGTCTCCATCATTGTCAGTTGCCGAAACCATGAGCGAACGGTAGTTGTTGCTGCGCCCAAAGCAGTCATGCACGTTCANTCTCCATCATTGTCAGTTGCCGAAACCATGAGCGAACGGTAGTTGTTGCTGCGCCCAAAGCAGTCATGCACGTTCACAATGGAGCGACGCGACGAGCTTCAGCCAATCAGAGCTCTGATGCCAGCGACAAGCGTAGACAGCGTTGCACGAGCGACGAACACTGGCTTCGACGCTCGTCGCCGGCAACGGAGAATAAGAAGAATAACATTTTTTGTATTTCTTAATAAATAAACTGGCGATAAGCTGAGGTAAAAAGGAAATGAAAAACTACGTAATAAACCGTTTGCAGAGATACTAATAGGAGTCCAAACGCATATAGTTTTTTTCATACGTTTGAAAAACTACAGTATAATGTTTCCCGATGTCTTACGAGTCGTTCATGTTCTAAATGACAATTTCGTTTTTCTATTTAGATTTGTAAAGAAATAACAGAGTACCTCACTCAAAAATAATACATTTTAATTACTAAATTACTGAAAAGCTCATTGTCTTTTTTAAGCTTTCCCCGTCTCAGTGCTGACTTCCTTTCAGTTTAACAGATGGCAGCACGTACTGTGCCGCCGGCGGCCGGTGAAAATCCATCGCTCTATTGTGAAAATAGGAAGAAAATTTGTCGTCGGCTACCAGCGTCGGTCGCACCGCGCGATTGTGAAAACCGCTCAACGGAACAACATTTAGCGGCTTTGCAAGTCGCTGCATTCGCCCAGGGAACGAACGCAACACGACACTGGACGACGCAGGCTGGCGGGAGGAAGCAAACTAAAGATGAGATAGACTCGTCTCTTATGAGCATCCCAACGCCAACAAAGGTATCAAAACCGCATGGTAAATAGTGACGAACGTCGTTATTTACCTTTTGGTTTTTCGAAAGTGCCGTCTTTTTATATGAATAAAATGCGTTTATTAACTAGGTCAGAGGAACTTTAAGAACGTTTCAAAGCACCTACAGATGCCAATAGATCTATCAAAACAAAATTGGAAAGCATTTGAGTAAGTATACTTACATAAATGGTTTCCTAACCTTAAATGCTATCCACCTATGTTTTGATATAGCTGGTAGCAGAAAAGCAATCTAAAGGTCCTTTGACACAGTGAAAGTTCACTTCAAATCTTCTTCAAATTTATTGAATTAAATTCATTGACTGTTGTATGACGTCACATGGACGTCAGAATAGCGGTCATTTTGTCTTTAGATCTTCTGAATGTAAAATATTTTCTTTTATAACATGTTCTGTATTTTCTTGAATAGAATTTTTCAACTAGCACCCCGAATTTTTTAAATAGTATAAATATAAAGTGTAATGTCTTAATACAGTAGTTAATGCACATTTAAGATACAAAAACATTTTCTTACATTTATTTCATAAAAAGTAAATCTATCATATTAATAAAATAAAAAGTTTGTTTTGATTTTGACAAACTAATTTTGTGTAGTTCATAGTTTGCAAGGGGCTAAAGAAAATGCTAAATTTACTCATAATTTATTTTTCAACTGAAATAACTGTGAAAAATTTTCAAGTTGCCGTTTTAACCTCTTAACGTACACATTAATTTTTCATTTCAGGTTAAGCTTTTCGGGTAAACAGTTATTACTAATTTCTTATAGCAGTTAACAGTTTTTAACCCATGGACTGGGTTTCGGTAGATCCACGCCACAAGAAACAACCAACCACAAAATAGTTGGTGTGTCAGCAGCAACCAATAGCATTGCTCAGGAAAATGCTACGTCCGGATTGGCGACAGCTTCTGGACTTGCATAACACCGAACATGTTTTCACCTATTATGCAACATTTGAGACGTGGTCGGGTATACTAGGATAATTCGCGAAGGGGTTAATATTTATTGAATACAGTTGCATGGGTGAAAAACTTTTAAAAACTTTGAAGTCATAATTCAATTTATATTGAATCCAATCCATTAAAGTGCGCGTGAAACACTTTCTGTATCCGATTTGTTTGAGTTCAATATATTATTAGAACTCGGTAAATGACATTAATGTTGGGAGACGGAGAGTGGTAACTACGCAGCTCGCATGTGGACTCAACCCCCTATTCGCTCTGCGGTAGGAAGTGCAGGACAGGCCGTGACTTGACGAGGGGGTGTGGAGGGGTAGCATGGCGCAACGGTGAAAGGCGGAGCGGTGCGTGCGCACGGAACGCGCATGCGCGCTGCGCTTCACCGGCGCCGCCAGGAGAGGAAATCAGGCAGTGTGTTTATACCGTCAGTCGCATTACCCAATAAGAGGGCGACACGCAAGCACAACGGGACTTTTATTTGTATACCGTCAGCGCCGAAACCTCAGTTTCGGTAGTCCAACTTTCCTAAGCGACGTTTTATTGAAATGTTTATACCAGAATGTAAAACTCAGTTTAGTTGTATTTTCTAGAAAAAGTTGTAGGCAAGACGCATAGAGAAAATTTTCTCGGTTAAAATTTTCTCACGAAAATGGAATATAATTAGCAGGAAAAATATATGCTATTTTATTTAAACAACTTTTTTTGTGCCAAACAAATATTTTGTTGTTTCAGTATATTAAACAAATATTTAGTGTAATCAGACATACCGTTACAATATTTCATCAAAATAACATCTTTAGTTATGTTTGACATATTTTGAACACAGAATCGCAGCGACCAAAGATGTTGTTGGCGACACTAATCCACACTGAGAGAACAGCCAACAAAATATTTGTTTGCTTAGAGTAGAAAATATATTTAGTTGCCCCAACGAAACATTTTGTTAAGTGAACAAAACTTGTAAACCAAAACAATTAATTTTGTTCATCTAACATAATACACGCTTGAATTAACAAAATCTCTGTGTTAGGCCAAAATAAATTACGCTACCAACAAAATGTTTCGCTGAATCAACTGTATATATTTGTTTGGCCACTAATTTTATTGCCTTAAATAGGAAATACAGCCCAAGAACTTGTTCGTATTTTTTGTGACAATTAGGATAGTAACAGTGTTTATTGTACATTTATTGATGTTTAGTAATGGTATGAACATCCTAACAAAACGAGTTCAACAGGAAACTAAAAAGTAAAGCTGTAAAACGTGAATCATTTATTTCCACACGTTGTCCAGTATTTAAAGGTATATATTTAAAAACATTCTAATTTTCAGCACAGACCACTTTAGCTAAGGTTGCTACCACTTAGTACTTGGGCCCAGAAGATGCAGGTTCCAATCTCGGTCTGGCTTAAAAATTTTCTTATATTAACCGAAACTGTTTAATGTGGCCTACATAGAGCCAAACAAATTTTTAGTTGCACTAACAAAATCTTTGTTTGAGGCAACCAAATAAGAACAACAAAATGATGGTCTGAACAACAAACAATTTCTTTGGGCCAAATAAACTTTGTTTCATTCAACAAAACTTTTTCCTCTGTGCATTACACTCGCAACACACCGTGGAGACCTATAACTATTTTACTTAATTTGCTGCTAACTTAACTGGGTCTATGCATGAAAATGTGTACAGTACGATATACAGAGATAACAAGAAGTGATTTTACAAAAATGTTGATTTCAAAATTTCTCACTTAAGCAGCCTGAGCTTAGAAAGTTTTCCAACGCCTTTACTCAAATACAAGTGGACACAATGAAGTCACATCTCTTTCTGCTTAACCCTTTCAGTCAAAAATAAATATATAATTTTAGGCATTGCAATAAACAAATGTTTTGTCCGGAACTGTACTTATATCCAGGCGACGCTTTGTCGTACATCCAATAGGAATCTATCTGTGTTTTACAGTATATTACTGGCAGCAGTGGTTTATGAGACTACGGAACATAGTCTCAGCAGCGAACGTAGATAACGTTTCTCATTGGACGGTATGCACGCCACTTGATATGCAACGTCCCAGACAAAGGACACTGTGACTGAAAGGATTAAGTTCCACAATTAAAAAAAATCGGAAACAAGAAAAATTAATTCCAAAGTCTTAAGTTTAGCTGCTGTCGATGGCAAATTCTTCGCCTTCTGGGTTAATAAACAACAAAAGACGGAAGCTTGCAGAATACAGAAGCGCAATAGTCCCGTGCAGCGTATTTATTTCCCTGATAACTTTATCCTTTTATTTATTTAAGATAACTGACGGCATTTCGCCGGATATATTTTGTTTAACATGGCAGCCAATGCCACAAATTCATTTTTCTCGAATGGACAACGGTAAGATGTGCACGTGGCCATTGTTTCCCCCGAAAACTATCGTGATCAAAATTTTTTTGGCAGCTAACGTTCCGAGTTGCTGTAGGATGTTCATGGTTATTCGAGCACTTGTCAATAAAACATTAAAGAAATTTATCTGCCCCTACCTGCACATACTGAGCACTTGTGAATACAACATTAAATAAATTTTTCTGCCCCTACCTGCACATACTTTAAAGCTGCACACTGACTGGCAAGCGCCTAGTAAGGTTGGTATCGACGGAAAGAAAGTAGTTCCATGCATTAACGTTGAATTATAAATGGCAGGNTCTCCATCATTGTCAGTTGCCGAAACCATGAGCGAACGGTAGTTGTTGCTGCGCCCAAAGCAGTCATGCACGTTCGCAATGGAGCGACGCGACGAGCTTCAGCCAATCAGAGCTCTGATGCCGGCGACAAGCGTAGACAGCGTTGCACGAGCGACGAACACTGGCTTCGACGCTCGTCGCCGGCAACGGAGAATAAGAAGAATAACATTTTTTGTATTTCTTAATAAATAAACTGGCGAGAATCTGAGGTAAAAAGGAAATGAAAAACTACGTAATAAACCGTTTGCAGAGATACTAATAGGAGTCCAAATGCATATAGTTTTTTTCGCACGTTTTAAAAACTAAAGTATAATGTTTCCCGATGCCTTACGAGTCGTTCATGCTCTAAATGACAATTTCGTTTTCCTATTTAGATTTTTAAATAAAGAACAGATTACATCACTCAAAAATAATACATTTTAATGACTAAATTACGGAAAAGCTCAATGTCTTTTGTTAGCCTTTCCAGTCTCAGTGCTGACTTCCTTTCAGTTTAACAGATGGCAGCACGTACTGTGCCGCCGGCGGCAGGCGAAAATCCATCGCTCTATTGCGAAAATAAGAAGAAAATTTGTCGTCGGCTACCAGCGTCGGTCGCACCGCGCGATTGTGAAAACCGCTCAACGGAACAACATTTANGAAGAAAATTTGTCGTCGGCTACCAGCGTCGGTCGCACCGCGCGATTGTGAAAACCGCTCAACGGAACAACATTTAGCGGCTTTGCAAGTCGCTGCATTCGCCCAGGGAACGAACGCAACACGACACTGGACGACGCAGGCTGGCGGGAGGAAGCAGACTAAAGATGAGATAGACTCGTCTCTTATGAGCATGCCCGTAGCACTGACTCTCCCAACGCCAACCGAGCTATCAAAACCGCATGGTCAATAGTGACGAACGTCGTTATTTACCTTTTGGTTTTTCGAAAGTGCCGTCTTTTTATATGAATAAAATGCGTTTAGTAACTAGGTCAGAGGAACTTTAAGAACGTTTCAAAGCACCTACAGATGTCAATAGATATATCAAAACAAAATTGGATAGATTTTGAGTAAGTATACTTACATAAACTATTTCCTAACCTTAAATTACAGTAAAAGTTCACTTCAAATCTTATTCAAATTTATTGAATTAAATTTATTGACTGTTGTATAACGTCACATGGACGTCAGAATCGCGGCCATTTTGCCTTTAGATCTTTTGAATGTCAAATATTTTCGTTTATAATATGTTCTGTATTTTCTTGAATCGAATTTTTCAACTAGCACCCCGATGTTTTTAAATAGTATAAATATAAAGTGTAATGTCTTAATACAGTAGTTAATGCACATTTAATATACAAAAACATTTGATTATATTTATTTCATAAAAAGTAAATCTATCATTTTAATAAAAAAAAAAAGGTTTGTTTTGATTTTGAGAAACTAATTTTGTGTAGTTCATAGTTTGCAAGGGGCTAAAGAAAATGCTAAATTTACTCATAATTTTTTTTTCAACTGAAATAACTGTGAAAAATTTTCAAGTTGCGGTTTTAACCTCTTAACGTACACATTCATTTTTCATTTCAGGTTAAGCTTTTCGGGTAAACAGTACTTACTAATTTCTTATAGCAGTTAACAGTTTTTAACCCATGGACTGGTTTTCGGTAGATCCACGCCACAACAAACAACCAACCACAAAATAGTTGGTGTGTCAGCAGCAACCAATAGCATTGCTCAGGAAAATGCTACGTCCGGATTGGCGACAGCTTCTGGACTTGCATAGCACCGAACTTTTTTTCACCTATTCTGCAACATTTGAGACGTGGTCGGGATATACTCGGATAATTCGCAAAGGTGTTAATATTTACTGAATACAGTTGCATGGGTGAAAAGTTTTTAAAAACTTTGAAGCCATAATTCAATTTCTATTGAATCCAATCAATTAAAGTGCGCGTGAAACAGTTTCTGTGTCCGATTGGTTTGAGTTCAATATATTATTAGAACTCGCTAAATGGCATTAATGTTGGGAGACGGAGAGAGGTTACTACGCAGCTCGCATGTGGACTCAACCCCCTATTCGCTCTGCGGTAGGAAGTGCAGGACAGGCCGTGACTCGAAGAGGGGGTGTGGAGGGGTAGCATGGCGCAACGGTGAAAGGCGGAGCGGTGCGTGCGCACGGAACGCGCATGCGCGCTGCGCTTCACCGGCGCCGCCAGGAGAGGAAATCAGGCAGTGTGTTTATACCGTCAATCGCATTACCCAATAAGAGGGCGACACGCAAGCACAACGGGACTTTTTTTTGTATACCGTCAGCGCCGAAACCTCAGTTTCGGAAGTCCAACTTTCGTAAGCGACGTTTTACTGAAATGTTTATACCAGAATGTAAAACTCAGTTTAGTTGTATTTTCTAGAAAAAGTTGTAGGCAAGACGCATAGAGAAAATTTTCTCGGTTAAAATTTTCTCACGAAAATGGAATATAATTAGCAGGAAAAATATATGCTATTTTATTTAAAACAACTTTTTTTTGTGCCAAACAAATATTTTGTTGTTTCAGTATATTAAACAAATATTTAGTGTAAGCAGACATACCGTTACAATTTTTCATCAAAATAACATCTTTAGTTATGTGCGATATATTTTGAACAAAGAATCGCAGCGACCAAAGATTTTGTTGGCGACACTAATCCACACTGAGAGAACAGCCAACAAAATATTTGTTTGCTTAGAGTAGAAAATATATGTAGTTGCCCCAACAAAACATTTTGTTAAGTGAACAAAACTTGTAAACCAAAACAATTAATTTTGTTCATCTAACATAATACACGCTTGAATTAACAAAATCTCTGTGTTAGGCCAAAATAAATTACGCTACCAACAAAATGTTTCGCTGAATCAACTGTATATATTTGTTTGGCCACTAATTTTATTGCCTTAAATAGGAAATACAGCCCAANGTTAGGCCAAAATAAATTACGCTACCAACAAAATGTTTCGCTGAATCAACTGTATATATTTGTTTGGCCACTAATTGCCTTCGTTCGAAAATACAGCCCGAGAACTTGTTCGTATTTTTTGTGACAATTAGGATAGTAACAGTGTTTATTGTACATTTATTGATGTTTAGTAATGGTATAAACATCCTAACAAAACGAGTTCAACAGGAAACTAAAAAGTAAAGCTGTAAAACGTGAATCATTTATTTCCACACGTTGTCCAGTATTTAAAGGTATATATTTAAAAACATTCTAGTTTTCAGCACAGGCCACTTTAGCTAAGGTTGCTACCACTTAGTGTATATATATATATATATATATGTCTGTATTTTCTGTCTTTGTAATGTGTATATATATTCTGTCTTTGTAATGCATATATATATATATGTCTGTATTTTCTGTCTTTGTAATGTGTATATATATTCTGTCTTTGTAATGCATATATATATATATATGCTATACATATGCATATGCATTACAAAAACAGAAAAAGAAAGAAATATTTTGAATTTTCTAAAATGTTTACTTGCAACTTATAATTCAAAGTTAATACATGGAACTACTTTCTTTTCGTCGATACCAACCTTACTGGGCGCTTGCCAGTCAGTGTGCATCTTTAAAGTATTCGCAGGTAAGCGCCGAGACATTTATTTAATATATATAAATAATATATATAATATAATACATAATGTAATATAAATAATATAACACATATAATGTATATAATATACATATGTGAGTAAGTAAAAATTAGCACAATTGTAAAATATTTACTTAGCTAATAATTTCACAATTTCACTTGACCGACACACGAATAAAGTGATCGGGCCCATGGCAATGCTTAATTGTACATATGGTAGATGAAGACACAATGTGCATATAAGAAGGGCTTTCAGGAGTGCTCAGTTTACCGTGAACAGTCTTTACATGCGGGGACAGCGTGTACCGTACTGAATGCCACCTGCTCCTGTTCCTAGCACCGCGAGCAACCCTGCACGCCCGCATCAGTGCTCGCAACGTGCCGAGAGCACCCACATCCCCCAGGGTCAACCACCACTCCGGCAACAAAGGAGACTGACCAACCCAGTGGCTGCGCGCTGTTCGGGACGAACCGGGTCCGCTTCCTCGGTCGAGCGATCCTCATTTCGGTTTCGCGTAATCACTCCAAGATAACGTCGGAATGTTTCCTTGATGATGATGATCGTAGCCTCTTCTTTAGCCCGTTCCCAACTGTCCAAGACTCTTGTTCCGTATATAATGACTCCCCTGTCGTCGATAAGTTAAGCCCTATTAAAAAAAAAACCAGCGCTCTACATTATTCGTACACAAGTGAACGTTACACAGGCCAAGCAGGCTGAACGTGACTTTGCTGTTGGCGTGTGGTGAACGTGGATGACCCGGTTGTGGGCGGACAGNTCAGGAGTGCTCAGTTTACCGTGAACAGTCTTTACATGCGGGGACAGCGTGTACCGTACTGAATGCCACCTGCTCGTGTTCCTAGCACCGCGAGCAACCCTGCACGCCCGCATCACTGCTCGCAACATGCCGAGAGCACCCACATCCCCCAGGGTCAACCACCACTCCGGCAACAAAGGAGACTAACTAACCCAGTGGCTGCGCGCTGTTCGGGACGAACCGGGTCCGCTTCCTCGGTCGAGCGATCCTCATTTCGGTTTCGCGTAATCACTCCAAGATAACGTCGGAATGTTTCCTTGATGATGATGATCGTAGCCTCTTCTTTCGCCCGTTCCCAACTGTCCAAGACTCTTGTTCCGTATATAATGACTCCCCTGTCGTCGATAAGTTAAGCCCTATTAAAAAAAAAACCAGCGCGCTACATTATTCGTACACAGCAAACCTAAATGCTATCCAGGAAGTTTTTTGGGTCTCCCTTGTGTTTTTGAGAACGACTAATTACACGGATTTACCTGTTTGATATAAACAAAAATAATAATTTGATAAAAATACCAAACAAATATTCGAACAGAAATTTTTATTTCAGCTAAAATGTTTCAAAATATGGTTCGTAATAAGACTTCTAAAATGAATCTCCAGGTGCATTTATTAAATCACTGAGCAAGCCAGACACCTTAACTAAATTCTGCTGTTACTTATAAATAGGGAAAGGTGTATTTCGCGAAAATATTTATGGCCATGCTAGACTTCAATATTCTACGTCCACAACCACAACTTCCTTTGGTTATTGGCCGCGTGTCTGCGTGAGAAGACATGTTCTTATTTGACTGGGCCAATTGTAATAAAATACTCCGATACTGAACGTCCATGATTCGTGGACAGACACTCGAGGGATGTGACATTTAAAATCATCCAACAACGAAAGTGCATATGAATAAAAGTGTTTTGGAGTACAACTGGTCTTGAAACCTATTCGCGAAAAACACCTGTCCCTACTTATGAAGAAGACTCACAATAGTAGATCAAACCTGTTACCATACTCTGCAGTAAAATTCATGCATAGGTCAGTGAAATATAATGTACATGTGTGGGAAAATCACAATATGAAGTGCGCAGAACTCTACCTTTATTCAAACGGGAGATTTGAAAGAAAGCAAGACACCGTAATGTAAAAGCCTGTAATATGCTTATGCTTTAACAAAGGCATAAAACGAATAAATTAAAATTTTATTCGTGGAGAATGAATATACAGGAAAACTGGGAAAAAGTTAAAACATGAAATTTAATCAGCACAACAAAATATAAAACTGCATACAAAAACTTGTTAAATTGCCATTTTAGCACAGCTGCTGAGCTACGTAGTCTTACTCTGGCAAATACAACTTTTTTTGGTTTATAAGTAAATAAAAATGTCGGTACAAATATAAAATTTAACTCATTTGTCTTTATTTTTGGTGGGTGACATTTGCACTACTAAATAACTTATTAACAAAAAACTACACAAATAAATTGTGTTTAGCAGTGCTAAAAAGGGGGCTGCAGGAATTTTTTCAGATCAAAAGCGCAGGTATTTGTGACGAGAAAAGAAATTATTTATAATACACTTATAAATTCAGATTACATTACGCTCACTGATTTTAAGTTTATACGTTTGCCTACCAGAAGATTTGAAGCAATAAAAACCTAAAATATAAGTAAACATTTTGTGCAAACGTTACGCACAAGCAGTACAGGTGTATCTTATACGTAGATTGTTACGAAAATCAGTGCTTAAACTCCAGACATAGTTTCTTTGGACCCATGGTAACACAAAATCCCTTTATACTTATATCTGAAAACGTATGATTGTTCTCCAGGTTGTACGCAGCAACTTTGAATACAATTAAATGATATAAAATTATTTTCCTGATATAAGTGTATTTTGTGTGTACTGTTGGTCTAAAGAAACTATGTCTGGAGTTTGGGCATTGAGTTTCCGAACAATCTGTATAACATTATAGCATGTTTTGCTATAACCATAATTTATGAAGGGTGTGATTTACTTGAGCATTTGTTGAGCGATATCATACTTTGCTTTCGAAAGCAGCGCGGTGTCATGGTTAGCACTCTGAATTATGATTATGAGACATGGTGGTTCACACGCCCCACCAACGCAAGGTAAGAAGNGGTGTCATGGTTAGCACTCTGAATTATGATTATGAGACATGGTGGTTCACACGCCCCACCAACGCAAGGTAAGAAGATTTTAGAAATACAAATTTTGACTTTCAGTTAGGCGCTCGTTAATTGACCGTGTTGGTAGATTGTAAGCATACGATCATTTATTCCTTTATTATAGTTAAGCAATATTAATTTTCTACGTATACATGGAATATCCCTATAAGCGCCCCAGAATTTATCTTTGCATTTGTCGTGCAAATTTCCTTTAGAGTGAGTGGATAATAAATCATTTGTGTTGTATATTGAACGCACAGAAGTGCAGTAGTGCTGCCATAAATGTAAGAAGAAATTCCCTCAGTTTTGTAAAACGGCACACGACTGCACCAAGTCTGCACGAAAAGACCTGCACGAGGACTGGCTTCTGTATACCTGCCTCTCTACGGCCGGGGCATGCAGGTTGAGCAAGGGCCGCTCCAGAAGGGAGTGAGCGTGCGACAGGAAGTGCGGTCAATGCAGGGACCGCGCCCCGCCCTCACAAGCAGAGTATCCACTGTCCGCCCACAACCGGGTCATCCACGTTCACCACACGCCAACAGCAAAGTCACGTTCAGCCTGCTTGGCCTGTGNACGCACAGAAGTGCAGTAGTGCTGCCATAAATGTAAGAAGAAATTCCCTCAGTTTTGTAAAACGGCACACGACTGCACCAAGTCTGCACGAAAAGACCTGCACGAGGACTGGCTTCTGTATACCTGCCTCTCTACGGCCGGGGCATGCAGGTTGAGCAAGGGCCGCTCCAGAAGGGAGTGAGCGTGCGACAGGAAGTGCGGTCAATGCAGGGACCGCGCCCCGCCCTCACAAGCAGAGTATCCACTGTCCGCCCACAACCGGGTCATCCACGTTCACCACACGCCAACAGCAAAGTCACGTTCAGCCTGCTTGGCCTGTGCAACGTTCACTTGTGTTCAAGCATAAGCGACCGTTGTGAACTGAATCCGCAAGTGAGCCGCGATGATGTAGTGGTCAGACTACTCGCCTCCCACCAGGGCGAACTGGGTTCGATTCCCGGCCGAGTCACTCCCGGATTTTCGCACGTGGGAATGGTGCCGGACGATGCTGCTGGTCAACGGGTTTTCTCGGGGGGTCTCCCATATTCCCAGCCCTTACTCGCTTCGCTTCACCTTCATCGGCTCTCAATACCTCGATGTTAGGAACCGTGCAAATTCCTCCACTCTCTACTGAATTCGCACGTTCCAACAACTGTAATATACCTGAACACACTACCACACTTCCTATGCGCAGTTTAAGAGCAATTGGTACACCCTAGTACTCTTAAATATTAAAACAGACACATGCCAAGCATTACTCTTATCACAAGACTCTGCGGATAAATATTTTCTCACGGTACACCGTATTTCAAAAAGAATGACCCGAATTTTAAACCCTCATATCTTTGAAACCAAACACTGCTAAAGAATGAAACTAGCACATATTGATCGGCAGTGACCTTAAGCTTCAAATAACTACCACTAGGTACCATTGCAGTCGCTTAAATAGACGCTAACCTTAAAGAACATGGGTCGTCGGTATCGACAACTTGAAGAAACAGGATGTTCATCTATGGGGAAGAGCCGAGAGCGACTACGCGCTTCACAAGAAATGTCTGCGACGAATTCAAGAGACTTTTAAGCGAAACCCGCAAAGTTCACTAGTCGTGCTAGTCACGAATTTGCTATCCCTCAAACGACTGTTTGCCGCGTGTTACGACGTTTGCTTGTGGGGGCATACCGATAGCAACTGGTGCAAGCTCTTCGAGTAAGTGTTCACCATAGATTTGATCCATTACCGCACACCGAATTTATTCATAATGAAATTCTGTCGTGGGCCCAGAATGGACTGAGTGGGTAGATTGCACCATCCCGCCTAGTATTCAAGGCCTCATGTGCCTTCTCCCGTAGGATTCAACTCGAATTATGTGGGAAGTACCCCGTGTATAAAACACTTCACGAACATATAAACTTTAATTTCTCTTGAACGTCTTCAATTCTTCCCTTTCCTTTGCTCGGCCTGGAGTGACTACATAAACAGGAGCACCGGGAATTACTTCTTCTGTCGCAAGAGTCAATTAATTGGTAAGCCTGTTTCTCGGGTATCTCCCGTTTCCTCCGTCCTTGCATTCCGGAACTGCTCCATTCTCATCTCATTTCACCCTCATCAGCTCTCAAAACTTCGTTGTTAACAGCTGCCTAAATCTCTCAACTCAACCTTCTTCTGCTGAAACAAGGGGTGCCCAATTGAGAGTAGTATGATGTCTTGAGGGCGTTGGCCACAAAAATATTGATTTTATCTACACGACACACTCTTCAAATTTTAGACATTATCAGTGATTACACTTTCTTCGCAAATAACATGAGTGCAAACTTTTCGCATACATACGTGTTAGAATCATGATTTTACTGTTTTAGAATTGTACAAATAATGAAAACTAACCTGCGTACAGGAATGAGATAATTCAAATTGTAAGAATATCCCAAGAGCTATTTGAAGACGTCTATAAAATCTACAATGAAATGTTCTTGCAATTTCGAAAACTGCTGAAAATAAGAAAATTATTGCATATATTTTATTTGTGGCTGCCACTGCATTTATGCAAAATAACTTTCGCTAAGTAGGTAACTTAAAATTAATTAAGACAAGGCCATTCAGTTGCCCTTGTCAAATGTTCTGCAAATATTTTGGTTTATTTTATTTGTACATCATAAAAAAAGTAAATTTTGACTTGGGCATGTAATTTTGCAAAAACCATGCTAACTAAAAAATTTTGTGCGTGTAAAATTAGTTACGTATAATGTCTACAAGTTGAACAGTATGCGGTACAAAATTAAAAAAAAAAAAAATTTCGTGACCAACACCCTTGACCAGAAAAGGCGACACAACCAGGCGCTGTTACACTCCCTGGCTTTGCAGTATTGGGAATCTCAGGTCTCACGTCGCAATTCGTAGTGATTTCCGATCTCTTGAATGCGGTCTGATTACCTTATGGCCTCCAAAATGCGAGGTATTAATGACGGATTTTGCAGTTATTCCGGAATAAAGGTTAATACAACAACTTAACGTGCGATGTACTGTTTTCTTTATAAAATGTAACTCTTTAAAATTATTTTCTCAACACCTGAAACTATTTAAATTGAGATATTGCGGAAATATCAACGTAATTAAGTCTTTTTGAAACTGGAATTTAGTTGTGATACAGTCCTTAATTTAAGTTCAAAACATTTCATTTTGCTTGCTGGAAGAAAGTTAGCGGTCAAAATTTTAAATTCAGTAGTTAATGGTCCTATACTTTTGCTTTGTGAACTTCATGAGCTATTGCTATTTTAACAATGATCGTTACCAACTTTTACGATGACGATATAAATAGACGGTGTCCATTTCTAGGCATGTGTAAAAGTAAATTTATTAAAATCAACTTTTTACTTTTTTGGCAATGAACATAATTCATGTGAAGTGCGGTAGTAATCATGCTCTACCATCACCATTAAAAATAAAAAATATGCAAATATTTTACTATCAGTCTAAATAATTTGTTCTACCCATGACCATATTTTTTTTATATCATAGTCATTCTTCAGCAGAACTGTAATTTGTATCGTGCCAGAAACAACTAGAGGGTATGTAATTGCAGAAATTTCTCAAGGAAATATTTTCTGACTCCATACGTTTCGTATCATTTCAACTTCCTTTTAGTTAATATTGTGTGACTTATATTTCTAATTTATCATTTGCTTGAATTATGGGTTAAGCGAGTTAGGGATTTCCCCAATCCCTTAATGAGGATACTTTAGGCGAGATAAAGTCGGGGTGAAATTGTCAGCCATTCATTTCGGATAGAAATGTGTGGCAGGCCAATGCGCAGTGGAGTTGCGCAGAACGCTTCACAGGCGCGCTCTCTGTCAGCAGAGCATCTGCGCGACGCGATGCGACAGATTAGACCTGCATTCTGCGCATGCGCTCTCCGCCTTCCTCAGACGGCTCTGCTTGAAATTATGCGGGCGAGGCGAGTGTGGAACTCATTTGCAGAGCACTCGAGATTAGTTTCTCACGCACCGGCCCCGGAGCGGGGTGGAAAAGAAGCATATATAGCAAACGTCTGTGAAATCCATCAGAGTGGATGGAATAGAATAAAGGGTAACCAGATTTTTTAACACATGAAGCCGGACACTTGTCATAAGAAACGTAGTTTAAAATAAAAGGAATGTCGTCAACTTCAGGCATAACAGTACTGTAAAAACTAATAAAAGCCAATGTGATCGAAAAATTGAAAAGATTACACCCAAATAATATATGGACGTAAATAAAACTCATTATCACAATTAAATTATAAGTTAACAAAAACTAGTAGAAAAGTTCAACAATTCTTTGAAATTTTTTTAGTTTGAAAGTAAGTGCCTGGCGTGGTCGAAAACTACAAAATTCAGGTGTCCTTACTAAGTACTATATTTGTACCGAGTTTGGTGAAATTCTGTTGACGCGTTCAAAAATTGGAAAGGGGGGACACACACAGACACACGGCAGACACACAGACAGGAAAGTGATTTCATAAGCCTTTCTTTCCTTAGGAAAGTTGGCTTAAAATGAGGTGTGATTTGGGGGTTGTAACTCTCTACCCTCATTTTTTTCTATTAGGTCGCAAACAATTAGTATTAAAATTATTGATATATAGCGAATTTTATTACACTGTGAGGTTATTTTCTACTAGAATTTGTCCTAATTATTCTCCTCCCTTCACTTCAGTCAGTGTAAACCCCTCTTTTTCTTATCTTGGACCCCCCTCCCCCAACAATTTCTTAGGCGACCACTGGGAAATTTCTGTCTACGCTATTGCCTGGATTATTCCAAAAAGCGTAATTTAATTACGATAATTTTAGAAATGGTATAAATGTGGAATGTTTACGTGGCTGAGATGGAGGAGTGGAGTAGGGAGGTGGAAACAAGACAGGGACCTACCTTGTGGCGAGACGGGCAGAGCGCAGGCCAGCAGGAACGCCAAGATGGCCGGCGTGGTCGTCGCCATGTCCGGTAGCACATCAGGGGCGCCACCCTCACCTGCACAGGAAAGAAAACATTTTACGGTAGTTACAAAATACTTTGCAATTTGCTTGGGTAGACACGGAATCATATTGCAGTAATCAGTACTACTATAAAAGTAATGCTTATTTTGCGATCAGCAACAAAGAGTTTGGTGGTATTTACAAAATATTTTTATGGTATCAGACAAAAATTTGGCAGGATCAATTCCCGCGAAATTTTTCTCATCGTGTGACACACTACGCTGCGGTGTAGGCACCACGTACCTAAGTTGTACATTGAAACACGTTCTTTCCTGCAAGATACACAAATAAGCATGTTGCACAATGTATTTACAGTGACTAACGTATACTGTATAAACAGAATTTCTGTAACGTATGGGTAAAATCCTGTGGGTACATCAGCACTGTGTTATGACCCCAAATACACATGACGCCAGCGAGATTGCAGTGAAGTCTTAAAATTGGTTATGAGCATGTCACACTTGACATGTCACACATATGACAGCCGTGTAATATTATAACAAAAATATCTTGTCAGTGTACGATGTGTCGAGGAACTATGAATTAACGTTTTATAAACACAGAGTTGTTTTCAGTGGGTTTAAGCAGACAATATTAACGAGCTGCGGCATGTTTCCACTGTGCACTCCGTCCTAGAGATTTTTCACAGTCTAACTAGGCAGGAAAAACTTGAAAAGAAAAAAAATTAAGCGAAATGAAATAATTACATTTTTTTTTTGTAATCCTCATTCACAAATATACTACAGATATAAATAGTGTTTACTATACCGCCTCTGAAATGTAACAAACACCACTTGCAACAGAAAAGTGATTACAAGCAAATGCGCCCACACTGCTTCCCGGAGCGCGAAAGGCAGTGAGCGCGAAGGGGCGCACACATTTACCTGCATATACCTGTAATATACATGTACATGTATGTTACTATAGTGCTTCCTGACGTCATTACAACAAGTGTAAACACGTAGCTCATAATAATAAGTTGCAGTTTTATTTACTTTTAGTACACCAGCCTAACCAAAGGCCTACCTGAAAAAACAAACGCCATTTTGCCCCTTTAATTAAAATTAACACAAATCAATACTTCTGACTGAGGTAAACACAACAAATATTAAGCCTCAATTTTTCACAAACATATTTTTTATCCGTAAAAATTGTGTTTACTCATCACATCACCGACAATCAGGTTGGAAAATGAACACATAGGAACTGTTGGCTTGGATAATATAAACTTAAATTTGCCCAGCAGTCTGCACTTGAGAAGAAAAAAATCCAAATACAGTTCACATTACGTTAGAGATAGCAGTTAAACTACATTATTGACCATTCGCAGTTTCTTTGCATTTATTGAATCAAACCTTTGAAAAATCGCCCCATGTATGACGTGCTTGGTTGTTAACTAAATATGTCACGTATCACATGAGTTCTATACTTGAGTTAACATAAAATTACCTTATTTTTATTAAATTGAGCATCTGCTTATGTTTGATATATAAATTATAATGTTTCGTTTATAATCAATATATATAAAACAGGGAGAAATAGGTGTGTTGGCAATGCCGAGTAAGAAATAGTTCTTATGCGAAATATTATTGCACTCATTGCGTACGAATGCGGTGCCTTTGGTGTAATTTTCTAAACTTAGGAGCCGCGGTGGCTGAGCGGTTAGCTTACTCGCCTCCCACCAAGGTGAGCTGGGTTAGATTCCCGGTCGGGTCACTCCTGGACTTTCGCAAGTGGNGTTAGCTTACTCGCCTCCCACCAAGGTGAGCTGGGTTAGATTCCCGGTCGGGTCACTCCTGGACTTTCGCAAGTGGTAATCGTGCCGGACGATGCCACTGGTAGGCGGGTTTTCTCAGGAATCTCCCGTTTCCCCCGCCCTTACATTCCGGCGCTTCTCCATTCTCAGCTCATTTCACCCTCGTCGGCTTTCAAGACCTCGTTGTTAAGAGCCACCCAAATCTCTCAACTCAACTCAACAACTAAAGAAAAAAACCCCAACAGTTGTTGGTGGAACATAATAAGCCTGCAGGGCAGTACCAGATCTGTGTAGCCGTTCACTGCGCTGACCTATCGATGGGTGGGGGACCCACAAGGTCTCCTCCAGTATGTGGAATTTCAACCATTGCTAGCACGAGACCAGCTTCAATGGATCGATCACCGGAGAAAAAAACATTTGATGGGGCGTATCGATCGTCACGTGCTCCAGCTTGAGTTTCCACGGCAATCGTGGGTTTTACACCGGATTGTCCTTTACTATAGACAGAGAATGTCTTTACGGTGACATTAAGGCTCTCGGCCCTAAAGGGCCTGAACGCTCAATAAAACAAGGGGGATGGGTGGACACACAGGTGCAATAATATATGTTAAGGACTGAAGTGAAACGTAACGCACACTGTTACGCAGCAACCCGCTGCGGGTTTGAGCAATAATGGGGACTGGTGTCGCCAGACCGACAAGTAGCGGTGCTCGGAGACTTGAATGCGCGGCTTGCACAGGACATGCTGCAGAAAGGAGGGCGCTAAGCCTCGAACATTCCCCGCTCCTTGTGTGACAACACGACTCCCGTTCTCTTTGGAAACGAACATGTCACGCCATTCCTTCTGCCCCTCCCCCCTCCCCCCTTCCTGCACAGCGTCTCGGCGTGTACGCCCTCCCGACATTCCACAACTTCCGGGGAGAAAATAGGTTCTTCTGCTACGGTGGTAGGTGGCTTAGTAATTTCAGCACACATAAGTAGAGATTCTTCAAATTCACGTTTCAATATGGCACCAAGCTAAACTCCTCATACCTCTACAGAGTCGAGCAAGTCATTTGTTAATTGGCTGTTGCCCCAGACATAAATTATTTTCCTGCTTCCACTCGGAATGAAGCCGTGAGAGAACTCAGTGTTTACTATTGGTTGTGAGTCTATCAGGCGTGTCGGATGAGCGAAGGTTTAATGACACGCGTGAAACGAACATATACTTGTATACGGTCTACTGTCGCAGAATTTATCGCGAAATGATAGGGTATGTACACTTAAGTAATATTGTTGCACTTTCAGGTTTACACAAAATGTAATTCAACAATTTAAAAATTAATTAAGAACTTATTTAATACTTTCTAATAAATAACACAAAAGAAAAATATGGATTCCTATCTAAATTATACAAAATACCCAAGGGGCAAGATCATTTCGTAAATATATTTGAGGACAAACACGTGTACATTTACGTATTACTTGCTTCATAGTAAGAGCTACTGTACTTGAGAATCTCGAAAAAAAAATTGCACAAAAAATACACGCGAAAAAAGGCAATATTAGTACTTAGTAGGTAAACGAGAAGTGTTCTGACTCACTTTTCATTTTTTCTGTCAAAAACACATGTTTTACTACATTTCACTCGCTATTTGAAACAAAATGTGACTGACCCAGGCNGTGTTTTACTCCATTTCACTCGCTATTTGAAACAAAATGTGACTGACCCAGGCCTGCTGTGCTGTATATGTAAGAGAACTACAGTTTGTGCATTGTTTGCAATACTCTCATTGCATTAGGGAGGTCGTAAGTTAGATCCCAGCAGGATGTACTGGAGTGCAGATTTTCTCAATTGGTTATATATCCACAAATTAGGGGAAGGCAGATGCACCTTTTTAGTGCCACATTTACTTATAATTCTGTAATTAGGTAATATTTTAGTGTAATGTGTACTTGTGTTAGGCAAATCATCGAATGCATGCTTGGTGCGTGGTATTTATTGGCGCCTATCATTCGCAAACCAGTTCTTCAAAGCCGTCCACATACCATACAACTTGTATGGAAGATTTTAGCTATGTTGGGCCACCGAATAGGCAATCAAGTATGCAGAAGAGAAATGGCACAATGGTTACTTTGAAGTGGTTGTACGCTTTTGCTGATTAAACACGAGATACTCTGGGGAAACGAGCCTTGTGCTCAACTGGCTGGACTTTTAGCAGGCAAGTAAGTTACAAGGCGCTGATTGGCGAACGGCATTCCGACATGTTGCAGGCTAGTGACGCCATTTGACTGGCCTGTGCAGCTGGAGTTCGCGGTATGAACGACGGTTTCACTAGTCTGCAATTAGACTACAAGCCGTCGCAGTGTACAGCACCACCAATAAACTTCCTCCCCATGCAACATGTGGATACAGGAAATGAATCCGTTAATAAAAACTTTCCGACATGCTCGCTCATTAGATAAAATCCTTGTGGTAGCCTGCGTGCTTGGAAATAAAATGTTTTTTTTTATACTGTCAACCTTATTATTGCATTGCCAGAGTTACGTATCAGAGAATGATTAAAAAGGGGGATAAACGAATAAAAACAAGTGTTTTTAAGACGTTCAGTAACGTAAATTTTGACCGTTACTGTACATTGTGAGGTTCAGTGTCGAGTGATATTCCTTATGCGTAACTGATTCGTAAACAGTGCTAATGTTATAGGTTATGTATGGTTCTTAGTACTATAACTAAACGCAAAGCTTTTAACTTATTGATCGTGGTATTGAAATAAATGCTGTGTCATCTTAAATACATCACTCGCTAATTTTTTATTCATAACACCTGAAGCCATAAATTAATGTGTGTCTGAAAAGGTTTTAATGTAAAATGTAAAGTGAGCCAGAATATTCATTTTATACCTACTTTATCGCGGTAACTATCTAGTAGGGTGACTGAGGCGGGTCGGATGGCGAGGTGATCTTCACACGCGGCGACTTCGGTAACGACCGGTCCAAGGACGGCCGGAGGACACCGCACGGACTAACGAAGCAGCCTCCTCCAGCTTCAGAGGACAGCCGGAGGAGCATGGCGTCACAGACAACTTGTGAGCAATTATTTCCGCCACTGCGCGCCATGGGCGTGATGTGGAATTTAGCACGCAGCCGTGCCGTACAGTACTTCGTCCACTGGAGGCCGCAGCAAAGTTTTTACCTGCTTCATCATTGCACCTAGCCACAGAGCAGATAACTACACAAATACGAAATGGCGAGGATGTTATTTTTATGGGGGCATACCCATTCTCTGATCGATTTCTACGTGCTGCGAAAGGTTCCCTATTGGCTGGGCTGCCGGCTAGCGAGTAGGTCACCGGGCACTGGTTGGCAAACGGCGTTCAAACAGTTTGCTAGCTAGTGACGTCGTTTTGCGAACGTGTGCAGCTGGAGTTCGCGGAAGCCACACGTGGTTCGTTGTTTATTGAACTCCAGTTGAACACGTCAGAAACATTACGACACTTGCCAGCAACATGTTGGGACACCAATGGCCAAGCAGCGCCTGGTTACTCACTTGCCAGCCGGCAGTCTAGCCAGTATGGAACGATTCGGAACATGGAGTAGCCATTCAGACAAAAGGCTTGTTCCAGGCCTCGCGCAGCCAATAAGATAACTGGTACGCCCACATAAAAGGAACAACCAGGCGTTTTCATCTATGTATATTTATATAATCTGCGATGTTACCTTGAAGTGAACTTTACGAAACTGATAATGACGTGATATAACGTCAGTAACATATTCAAAGAATCCGGACGTATTGTTGCAATTTCTCAAAGTCAGTGGGTTTTGCCAGGTTCTTTAAGGGATGGTGGTCTTAATTAATTAAAAGAGTTAATTATAATTTTGTAATTTATTTACAATTACTACTCTCGGCTCAATATCTCAAAGTAAATTGCTATCACTTGCTATATACAATTAATAANTAATTTATTTACAATTACTACTCTCGGCTCAATATCTCAAAGTAAATTGCTATCACTTGCTATATACAATTAATAATTTCAATCAATACAATATATAATAATCTGAAAGAAACTATTGTAGTCAAATAACTAAAACCAGTTCTAATAAACAGTGTATCAAAATATATTGAATTATTTTACAAATTATATTGCNTAATTTATTTACAATTACTACTCTCGGCTCAATATCTCAAAGTAAATTGCTATCACTTGCTATATACAATTAATATTGTCAATCAATACAATATATAATAATCTGAAAGAAACTAATGTAGTCAAATAACTAAAACCAGTTCTAATAAACAGTGTATCAAAATATATTGAATTATTTTACAAATTATATTGCNTGTAGTCAAATAACTAAAACCAGTTCTAATAAACAGTGTATCAAAATATATTGAATTATTTTACAAATTATATTGCAATATTTGACAGTTCCAAAGCTCATAATACAGTACGAATCACACATGCATACAGTCCAAACTTATTTCAGTCCACATTCCACCAGTCCGAGATGTTACAGAGATCTCCAAGCACCCCCATGCACAGTAGCCTTCTACTCGCCGGGTACCACGTCCTCTCATCCGCCCACATCGTAAAAATACTCGCTGTCATCGTATCGCAACCTCCGACATCATCCGTCCTCTCCGCTGAAGTCCTATACTGCGCCAGACTTCACCAGATTTCCGTACTTCAGCCAGATGACTAGACTTCTCTCCGGCTGTGGGATGTATTTATAGTGTCGTTGACTGCGGTCCAGAATCATCTCCAAATGCCGCGTTGCACCGACCAAAGGTTTGCCAGAAAATTCTTGCTCATCCTCTAACGTCGCCAACTCATCCGGCAGAAGCCATCCAGGTCAGCTGTCAATCATTCCCCCGGCTGCCTGGTGACGGAAAAGTGAGCGAGTCTGTTTGGGAGGGGGGAGGTGAGTCCCCCCTCCCCCTCAGTGCCAGACCGCGGGTAACCAGATAAAACGAATCCCGCGTCCAGTGCGGGAGTCCGCGTATTACAGTATTTATATTACAGGAGTTCTGAATTCTGGCGACGTAGTGTGTTGTCACCAGCACTCAGTTTTAAAGTTTCTTTTTGAATGCGTACAGTCGTGAAGTATAAAATAATTATAAACTTTTCAGTCATGAAGTCCTATATCTGGTACATTGTGCAGAATGTCGCTTTAGTGGTATGCACTGCACATGACAGAAAACAGTGTCCAGTGAAAGAAATCCCTTACTTATGCGAGGTACCATTTGCTGTTGAGACTAAAAGTTCATTGTCTCGTAAACAGCTGCTAAAGTCTATTCGTGGTATCTTCACCCTTTTTGAATCAAAATTTTGAAAAATCATCCCATGTATGACGTGTTCAATTGTTTTATAAATATGTCATGCATCACAAGTGTTCTATACTTGTGAGTGAAGTGAGTGAGTGAGTGAGTGAGTGAAAATATTTGGGCGTCTCTTAACATCGGGGTCTTGAGAGCCGATGAGGGTGAAGTGAGGTGAGTATGTAGCAGCGCCGGAATGAAAGGGTGGGGTAATGGGAGATCCCCGAGTAAACCCTCCGACCAGCGGCATCATGCGGCAGGATTCCCACTTGCAAAATGTTGTATATTTCTGTTAACATAAAAATATATTGTTTTTAATAAATTAAACTATTAATTATATTTATTTTTAAAATTATTTTATTTTTGATTGAGTTTAATTGTTATTTATATTTTAAATACACATTATATTATTTCATTTATAATTAATATGTGGAGACGGGAAAAATTCGCGAGATCGATTATCTGTAGACTAGACTCCACAGTCTTATGTACGATCATGCAGATAAAAAAAATCCTCATTAGTTGTTTACTGTCACAGTGTAAGGCTATTTTTGGGCCTGTATTTTTCCGCGTCTTTATTATAGACTTCGTGTTCTTCAGGAGGTGTTAAATAACGCTTAAACCAATGGCAACAGTAACGAGAACGTAAGAGTTACAAAATTCTAGCTTGACCCAAAATTTTTTCTGCGAATTCTTCAGGTCACTTTTAATCTCTTAACATACACGTTAATTTTTCATTTTAGGTGTTTCAAAAGAAGAAAATTTTGCCGTAAGCAGTACTTCCTAATTTATCATAACAGCTAACAATTTGGAACCCATGTAATGGGTTTCGGAAGATCCACGCCACAAGAAGCAGCCAATTACAAAATAGTTGGTGTGTTAGCAGCAAACAATAGCATTGCTAAGGGAAGTGCTGTGTCCGGATTGGTGCTAGCTTCTGGACTTTCGTAGCGCTGAACATGTTTTCGCCTATTCTGCAAAATGTCAGACGTGAACGGGTATACTTGGGATATGTTACGGGGTTATATGAATAGAAAACAGGGAGAACACAGTTGTGTTGGTAATACCCGGTAAGAAATAGTTCTCACACAAAATATTATTAAACTGGGCGCTCATGAATGCTGTTCGTTGTCCCTTTGGTGACTTTTTAAGCTTTGTTTGCATGCATGAGGTAGAGGAATTGCTTTTAAGTAGAACTTTTGCAGGGTCAGACAAGTTGTAAGTAACCATGGATGGACTATACCAGTAACACAAAGTGTAGGCNTAAGTAGAACTTTTGCAGGGTCAGACAAGTTGTAAGTAACCATGGATGGACTATACCAGTAACACAAAGTGTAGGCTGTTTACGGTTAATTGAGCCTTTTTGAAAGAAACGTTTCAGAAATGTCACTGCCCCAACATACATATATTTCAACAGGCACATTAAGTGGCATGTGCCCAAGAAAGTTGGTAACGACAGAGGGAAATTAGTTCTAACGATTAATTAAAATTGTTAGGTAAACATTTGTAAATAGTGAAATTATATTTTTTTCCTTTCTGCTTTTTTAAAATCCGCACAATTGTAAGAATGAGCAAATTTGTAAAATGTTTACTTTCATAATAATTTCACAATTTCACTTGACCGACGCATGAACAAAGTGATACGGCCCATGGCGAAGTTAATTGTACACGAAACGGAAGTATACACAATGTGCACACAAGTAGATCTTAAACAGGGCTTTAAAAAGGGCTCATTTTGCCGTGAACATCCTATACAAACACATTCTCATTGATCTCGATACACGCCAGGTCCACAGGCTAGAAAAGTACACATGTGTTATACGGCACACCTTTGACGTAGGCATATTTATTTGCTGACTAGCTACACGAGAGTGTGGCAGAAGGCCTTTTGGCTGATTGGTTATTGTGTGCTGTAACATATTCTCTATTGCATAGGCTGCCACCTTACATGTAATTTACAGGCCGCTTATTAGCGAACGCCCCTCTGACATGTTGCAGGCCAGTACGATCATTTTGCTGACGTGTACAGCTAGAGTTAGTGATATAAACGGTTTTTACTCTTCAGTATCCTTAAGAATTCAGTGGCAGTGATTTAAAGGTGATTTCCGCTGAATTTCATTGAACCTCAGTACTGCAACTCATTCGCTCCCAGTTTATATGAAAGACGACACATGCGTGACTTGGTATTTCACTCGACTGTGTCACTGATTGGTGTTTACAGTGCAGGTAACAATGTAAACATCTTTTTTTTATATGCATGAATTGTTACCTGAACCTCCTCCTTCACGTTATTACGCTGTTTACGAAGAGAAATTGAGATATGTTTTTGTCTGTTTTCTTTGAAAGTCTGCTTAGCTTGTGCGATGAAGCCTTTTTTTGTATGATTGCAAGACTGCATTTGTCTGTGAATGTGGTTATAGTTATATAGTACTTGAAGCTATTTAATGATACGTCTTCTTCCGTATTGATTAGATTTCGCAAGTAATAATCTAGAGGCCAGTGTTTTCACTTAACACTAAATTATTTACGAATCGAAGCGCATGAACACCGGTATATTTTATAAATGCCCACAGAAGATGATTCTTTCCTTAAGATCTCTGTAACAATGCAATTGATACGCCACTTTCCATTATATGACTACAAATTTCCAATACCGTTACGGGGAAACCCTACAAAAAGTTGTACAGTCGGAGTAGGTCAAGTGTAACCGCGAGACGTCTTTTCATCTTCGTCTCAAATTCAACTGTGTAAAATATACGTTTCACATGGTAACTGTAAGAAATGGTAAGGAGTCAAACTGTCTCGCATAACTATCGGATAGCAGTGGCTCGTTGGAAGTTTGCAATAAACCCACGAACAATTAACTGGCCACAGAACTATAAACTGGCCAGTAGGCCGCGTTTCTGGCCACAAAGTCCAGGCATATAGCCTATGCCACACCACAGAGTACACGAGTACACAAGCGAAATGGCGTGGCAATTACTTTGACGTGAGTGTAAAAATTCGCTGATTTGCTGCTTGAGGTTCTGGTAACGGGCCTTGTGTCTGACTGGTTACTGCATGCTACGAAAGGCTTCCGATTGGCTGAGCTGCCGGATAGCAAGTAAGTTACCAGGCGCTGATTGGCGAACGACGTTCCGACTCGTTAATGGCAAATAAAAATAAAATAGACAAATAAAATAAAAAATTCCCATTCCCATTGTGGGTTTTCCCTTCATGTTCTTTCGTGACAGATTATTTTAAAAATGTCTTTCCTACCTCACAATAAGCGGNAAAATTTCCCATTCCCATTGTAGGTTTTCCTTCATGTTCTTTCGTGACAGATTATTTTAAAAATTTCTTTCCTACCTCACAATGAGCCGTTCCAGCTCGCGTGCTAAGTCAGCCTAGACAAACGAGAGAAAGCCACGACAGCAGTGTGCGACTTCTCCGTCCTGAAAACGGGGAACAACAAAAATATTAATTAGACAAGTGAGGCTCGCTATTACACGCGCCAGTGTGGTCTCCACAAACGGGTAGAAACCAACGCCTCAGCCAGTCCACTGTCGCGACCTTAATACCACCGTCTGGGAACCAGACAGCGGTGACCTTGAACCCCGCAGAAACCGTGTCGGCGGCGTGCTGCTGCGCAGGGAAAGCGTGCGAAGGTTTTTTTAAAAAATGTATTAATTGCAGCCCTCTTTCAGGAGGAGACCGACCTCGAGTTTCTCTCGGCGGGCACGTGGTTAGGATTCCACCCACGCCAATACTGGAGACGTTGTTTTAACGAAAGCTGTATTAGATATGTCCAGGACACCGGTGACTTCTCGCGACTTCTTTTCCACATTATCAGGACGCGGTTCTGTTGTATTTTGTCGACTCCCATTCCGGGAATTGAAGTAAGGAAACCAGGAGTGTATAGGGTTCTCGTTTTAATCAGACGTCATGACGCTCTCTCACTGAATGCAGCCTTATTGAGTTATAAGAAACTAAAATCACAGGGATGTCTTTTTTTTTTTAACTTTCGTGTCATAAATTTTATTTTACAGAAAAAAATCAAAGAATGATTAACAATGGCATCTTTTTATGTAAGTCATTAGTTTTGCATTACGCATTAATTGTGCAGTCGGTGATTGAAACATGTCGCTAAATTAAATTTAATGCTAATATCGTGTCAAGATTAAATATAGTATTCCTATAATTAGAATAAACGTTAAATACTGCCTTGAAATAAATTTTTGAAATTTATATAGCACACGGTTTAAGGTTAAAACATTCTGTGTTAAGAAAATGAAGCTAAATATTATTCTTCAATAGTCTGTGTAAATGTTTTTATAGAGTTTCCATTTATACGTCGCAAAACGTCACATACCCTAAAACACAGAAAACAATAGGCACTTGACTACCCTTGACAAGTTGGGCAACTAAGTTTGCCTACACTGCTAAAAATAGGTCTACACATGGTAACATTTTTTGCTCGGAATAATACTCTGAAGCTGAAGTTTATCACACGTGAAATCCAACAACAAAGGAAGCATTTTCTCTTCAAGCAGGAGTCTGAAATGAACTGTCCTGAAAATTTTTCACAGGAAAAAGTGATGTAGGTATTCGAAAAAGCGACGCTAGTTGGGAAGCTAGCAGTAACCCACGTCCTATCAAGCGCGGCACCATGTTACTTCGCCGTGGAAGGCAGTTTGTAAACACACTCGGCATTTCTGCAATGGCGTGTTTGTAAACAGCTCTCTCGTGCTTAGTTTGCGTTTGACGAGTCAGCGTGCTGTGACTCACACAACGTCCGGAACAATAAGAAATGTTTTAAGCGGGTTCCCGTGTTAGGAAATAGTACGCAATTAAATAAGGCATTAAAAAAAATTAACGAGTGTAGCCAACAGAAATATATGAAGTAATTAAATAATTATCAAATCCTTAAAAAAATATTAAAACCAGATAAAAAATAAATATTTGACCGTTTATGTTTACTTCTTAAGTGCCAATAATAGAAAACCACAATAAAATTGCAACCTTTACTAAAGAAATTCTGTACTGAAATATTATAGTCAGTGTAAATTTCAAGTGAGTGAAACATGAATGGGCTAGTTTGCGAATTTTTCTTCATTGATTGGTGATGAGACCCTAATGACGATTTTCAACTCGCACAGTAACTCAGTTTGTGTGAAATAACCGAATGCAAAATAAATACGTTTATTGCTGCCAGCAATTGTACAGAAGACAATAAAAAAAAATGGGAAGCCTTTAGATAAAAAAAAATGCATGTTTCAATTTTTTATGAAAATGGTATAGACCTGAAAATTTATTGAGAAATGGAATTCTTGTGTTTCAGTGCGAGGATCTACGCTCTCAATAACACACATAGTTGTGGTCAAGGAAATTTTGCGCGTTGAATGACCTGTAGGTTATACTCCACAGACCTACGCACACTCAAGCACCAGCTGTTTGTTCATTGGCTGCTGCACCAGTGATTTCTTTTTCTAACCTACCTTAAAGAAAAGAGGAGAGTCGGAGGTCCTGGGTAGGGATGGGACCTGAGTGCGTCTCAGGGCTGAGCCCCATACGCCTAGGCATGCAAGGGGAGATTCTAACTGCAAGGGTGCATGCTCGCAGCTTTACTGGGATTGGGTAAACATGGCCGCGATTGGGACCATGATTACCTTCCATGCTAACATAAACTAACCCGCAAAGGCAGGGGGAGGGGGGACCCGGCATAACCACCGTAAAAACCCATTGACAGAAAATAATTGCATGCAATCTATGAAGTGGAAAAAGATCTCAACTAGTACAGGGGAGACCAGAACAGGGGAACTGAACCACAGCAGCGGACTAGAACTTCACCAGTGAGGTGAAGGTGTAATGTAAGAATCGTTCTTTTATCGTGAATGTAATGCTGTAGGTAATGTATGTTTCATGAGTTACTTTTCGTTTTAGGATTTTGCCAACAGCCAAGTGTAAAACTTCTCGGGGTGATGTGAACTTGAGTATATTATCATATAAAATGTCATCTTGCTATGAACGATGTGTCGGGATGTCATGTGCTCGTCGTGTTGCTGTCATTCCAACATAACGGACGCCAGAGGCAGCACTCTATAACAGATTATTCATAAAATCACCATATCAATGTATAGGAACAGTGAGAAAGTTGAATGGGTAACTATTTTCCCACAAACGTACGGGTACCTGGTATATTCGCGATTTATTCACACTTTTTTTAATAAAACCTTTGAAAAATCACCCCATGTATGGCGTGTTTGGTTGTTTGCTAAATATGTCGTGTATCACAAGCATTTTATACTCGTGTTAATATAAAATTAACTTATTTATGGTTAAATCTAACTTTTACTTATTTTTTATCTATAAATTATAATATTTCATTTATAATCAAATTAAATAAAAAAAACGGGGATGTACTGGTAATGCCTAGTAATAATTTTTTTTGTGCAAAATATTATTACACTGGGCGTGCACTGTCTCTTTGGTGCAATTTTATAAACTCTGTAAAGGTTTTTTTAAATGAGGTGGAGGAATAATAGCCTGAAAGTAGACTTTAACAGGACTTCAGGAAAGTCGCAAGCGACAGTGAATTGACTATACCACAGACCACGTAGTACGGGATTCGGTTCTTCTTCTGTCGCAAATTTTTTCTATCGATGCGTGATCCTCCAAAGCGCGTCCACGACTTAACTACAGAGTGTATCAAGTTTACAGAGACGAAATAGCACGGCAGTTACTTCGATGTGAGCGTACCAATTTCCCGATAGGCTGCTCGAGAATATAATAACTGTGCGCCACTTGACAAGGGAAATAAACGCACAAGTTCCTGGATACCGAGGTCCTGATCGGGGAGATTGCCGACGTGTTCGTAGGGGAAGAGCTGCGACTGGCGGTTCGTCACGCACCTCAGTGTTGCCAACCAGGTGTCAAGGAATCCCTCCAGAGCCCAACTAAAATCTCCCTAAATTTAATTAAAAACTACAAAATTAAAGAAGATACATCTTTCTTTAATGCAGTTTTACATTAACATGCAAAGTATAATGAATTACACAAAATAAAATTTCAGTTAAGTAAGTGTTGTTTACAGAATTAATAATAATTTCTTACATTATTTATCCCATTTACTCTTGCACTTAACACAATTTAATGAGAAATTATATTTGTAAATTAAAGAGTTTCTGTAGAACGGTGGATTCGCCGTGAGCACAAAGTTCCGATTCATTGTAGTCGTGCGTAGAAACGTTATATTTCCTCAACATTTCCTGAGAGTACTGAAACTGATGCAACATAAATTTTCTCTCCTTATTAAGTAGCACCTAGCTATAGGCTATTCACGTTTAGTTGAGCACTTTCGAAATAAACATTTGAAAAATATCACTGCTACAACATGCAAATATTTTAACGGGATAACTTAGTGGCATGTACCCAGTTAAGTTGGTGACGATGAAGGGGTATTAGTACTATGTCTTAACGTTTAATTAAAAGTGTTAGGTAAACATCTTTGAATACTGAAATTACGTCTTTCTCTTTCTGTTTTTTTTTTCAACGCGTATATGTTTAAGAATTAACAAATTTGTAAAATATTTACTTTTATAGCAATTTGACAGTTTCACTTTACCGACGCATGACAAAAGCGATGAGGTTAGTGGCAATGTTAATATAACATATAATGGAAGAATACACAATGTACATACAATTAGATCTTATTCAGGGCATTTGAAAGTTCTCAGTATACTGCAAACAGCATATACCAACAAATTATTTGTAAGTTCTAATGATAATATATCATTTTACTACTTTGGTTTGTATGACAAAACAAAGATAAAGCATGTTCACAGTAGCATTTTACATCGGCGTTGTTAATAATTTAATTGCAAATCTAATGCAACTTGTTAAATAAAACCCATATTTACCTTTAAAAAAACCCCTAAATTTTTGAGGCCACCAAATTTTTTCCTCAATAAGCGGAATTTAGGGGAGAAACGCCAAAGTTGGCAACGCACAACAACGAGCCGTGTTCTGGGAAGTGAGGTGAGAATGAGGGCGTGCACAGTGGTTCCTCGCGTCGCCTGTCGCACGAAACTTATAAAGTGTCGACGTCCGCAAGGTGTCGGCTTGTCTTCCCGTATTCGCGGCGCAAGCAGTCTGTTTGTCACCTGGGACCCTTTCTCTAACTTTGTCTGTATTTGTATAAATACATTTACCGCTTAGCTATCTTTAAGAGGCGAAATGCTATTCAGTAACTCAATATATCTCCGTCATGGACTTTTGAATGCCTTGTGACTGTATTTATATAAAAACCGGTCAACTAGGTGTCTATGAACGAAAGTGGAACGAAAATGGCTGACGTATTGAGGTTTATTCTACAAATACGTCTTACATAAAATAAAACGCCCTAAACATGAGAAATATTATCTTCTGTTATATTTCCGCACAAATAAACGGTGCCTGGAATATATTTAAAAAGTTCACTTTATAATTCGTTAGTGATACCCCGCTTTAATGTAACTACGAAGTGACGGATTCGGCCAGGGGTTATTGCTGCTATCTCGTGATGCTCAAAATGTATCCATAGAAATAAGAAAATTTATTTTATACGTATTATTTGAATATGTATTAAGAAATAAATTTCACTTATAGTTAACAATTCACTATAATAATAAAATTTGTGAGACAATGCATTCTGTAATAATGTAAATAATATAATTCGTTGTTTTAAGAACACAGCCCACTGCATTGCCAAAACGCACATCTTTGCACAAAGATACCAATAAAGATATATATGGCTTACAGAATAAGACATTATGATAAAGACGATCACGTTGACTGTCATTAAGCAAGCTCAAGTTAGAGAACACGTGCCACCTAGCACCGTAGATGAAATATGAGGTAGAGTGCGCTCCTCAGTTGCGCAAAGTATAATTCATGACCCCAACTCTGACTAATTATACTCAGATTAGGAAAAAAACGTGATTTATCATGGGAGAGTTTGGCATAAGGTAAATTTCCGCCGCTAGGTGCGCAGTGTTCCAAAGAGGTCACTTTTAATTAAAATTTTAAGCTACGTGAATAATAAAAGGGAAAGATTTTACTGAGTTACGAAGTTATATTATATTTGATTTATGATTATTGCAATTATCCTGTTTTTTAACGTAGGAAATAGAGAAAACCTTGTACACATACTACACTTGCGCTTACCTGGTGGCGAAAAGTTTAGGTTGCCAAACATTGAACATTGATCTTCCCAACCTGAATATAAGTAACATTCCCCCAACACTGGATTGTGTTTATGCATTAAGGTATCGATAAAACGTAAGGGTTTGTAAAATAGTTCCTGTATAATCAATGTTTGAGCGTACACGCGTGTCTCAATGAAGAATATTTATAGAAAGATGCAATGTAGTTGTATTTAATAGCTTGCTTGCAAGGTAGTTAGGACCAGACGTTTGGGCGCCAAATTTTATGTAAGTGTTAAGTGTGGGCTTAGATTTTTTTGTAAAAATTACATAAGTAAATATGTGTTTTCTTGTTATAAAAGAGAAAACCATATAGTATAAAAATATGTGTGAAGTTCGTGGGGCGTACGAGTGATGAGTGTATGGAATTTCTAACACGCCGTTTACTTTCTCTATGAGCATGGCGTCTAGCAAAGAGGACAATGACGCCACGCAAGTCGACGTCCCTCTGATTTATGCAGTGTGAGAAAATTGCCTTCAATTAGTAAATTCGAGGTTCAGAAATGCCAGAATATTTAACTTAAAACACAGGTAAGCGTACACTGAGGCAATGACGACGTATTAAGATATATCCTTCCCCATTAAAAAACTACAAAACACATTTACCCTTTTCTTCACATAGCAGAACACAAGACACAATTTCATACAATTTGTTAAAAATTATACTGAGACAAAACATGAAAATCACTGAATAAAGAATTCTAACCACTTCAACGGGTACGTGAAGCATAACACAGCAGGTAAGTGTGAAGAAATAGTGGTTTTATTAATTGAAAAATTTTACGTGAAATAGGCTTTCATAAGTAATCAGTTTGTTGTTTCAAATAAATTTAAAACCATGAAAAATAGCTGTCAAAATAAATTATGATCAGTTTTAAATGTAATTAATATACTAATTCACCTCTTTAAGCATTAGCTAACAAAACTATAATTTACGTGAGTTAATTGTGAAACCGGCTCGTTAGATTTTCTCATTAATAAATCATAAAAATGTTTCTAGCACTAACTCAGCTATGAACATAAGAATCTCACCACTGGCTTCTGGTATTGTTCGTGGAAACTTAAACGCCCTCTAAATTTAACATCTTGCAAATTTACTCTCATCAAGTTCAAATATAATTTAGATATTCCAAAACATATTATAATGACGAAAAGTCTGTAGCTATCAAAACGTAAGAAGAAGTTGCACACATTACCCAGCCTCTGTAGGACTTACTTATCATGTTGGTGGAGATGGCAGCCGAAGTTCTTGGAAAACACTACAAAACTAATTACAATGCGGTTCGGGCCTCTTCTTTCATGCATCGCATATTTAAAACAACTTGGTGCCCCCAAATCCTTGCCTACTCTTACTATGGGCGGTAATATCGAGAATTATATGCAAATCTTGCAGACAAAATCTTACTCTGATCCATTCATCATGGCGTCTGAGGAGAGAGTAATTAGTCACCGGGGTTTACATGATGGCGCTAATTACACGGGAAATTCCTAAAAGACGTCGCTAACTTCTACGTCAATCAATATTGTAATTAATACATTTCTCCGTGGCCAAAACTGCTGGATAAAACCAGGTAGACATGCAAAGAGAAAAACGATGATACAATTAAAATTAACATTGACAAAGATAACTGAGATCAGTTCTCACGTAACAAATAAAATAAATAGAACTGTCAAAACGTAAAAAAGTAAACACACCAAATTAATGTAAATATAAATTTAGAGGTGATATCCTGATTATACAAAACCTGAGGGTAGGAGCTTTAAAATTAAATAAATAATTATGTCTCCGAAATAAATAAACATACATCCCAAAAGAAAGTCAAAACATAAACAAATCTTTAAATGCTGAAATTGTTACAGCAAGTAATTTCGGAAATGTTAATAATAAAAATAGTAATAATTTAGGGGNAAATCTTTAAATGCTGAAATTGTTACAGCAAGTAATTTCGGAAATGTTAATAATAAAAATAGTAATAATTTAGGGGTTGCCACTTTTTAATCTTGTCGTATTAAGTAAATTTTAAATGAAAATAATTAGTGAAAACGGTTAACAGGGAATCGAGTCCGGTTCGACTAGATGGGAGGCGAGTAGTGTGACCACTACACCACCGCGGCCCCATAAATGAACAGTGAACCGGGCCTTACACCCATCCCGACATGTTCCGTACGAGGGTCCTCAACCTAGTCTAGATAACAAGTAAGGAAACACATTCCACGTTTCCGCAAACGGAGTCCGGTCACGTGACTCGTGCGATCAACAAAGCCCGCCGTTCCGGACGCGGCCTCGCTCCCAGCAAGGCCCGTCCAAAGTCAAAGTGCTGACGCAGGTCTGATATGCTCGCTCG
Organism: Clitarchus hookeri; assembly: GCA_002778355.1. Taxonomy (NCBI): domain Eukaryota; kingdom Metazoa; phylum Arthropoda; class Insecta; order Phasmatodea; family Phasmatidae; genus Clitarchus; species Clitarchus hookeri. The sequence goes on from NQII01001870.1 coordinate 243,893, forward strand.
GTGTAACACGACACCCGTGCGCGTGACGTCACACTCTGAGGTCAGCTCTGCGCCGACACACACGGCGCGTGCGCAGAACCAGTCTGTCCGGTTGCCGGAGTTGCCATCTTAGTGATTTTCCTCGCCGCATCTGATGATCTCANGCGTGCGCAGAACCAGTCTGTCCGGTTGCCGGAGTTGCCATCTTAGTGATTTTCCTCGCCGCATCTGATGATCTCAGATAAAGATAAAATATAAAATCTACCACTTAAATAAAATCACAGGGCTAAAACGTTCATACATCATAAAATTCGTGAATGAGCTTGATAAACTGATATGCACTTTTTATTCGGTTCGCTGCTGATACAGGTAGACGTGAATATGACTACGCTCTTGAACATGGCGGGTCATTAANGTGCCATTTATTTATTGGCTTGTGCAACTATGATGAACAAATTTTCTTCTTGACTTGGTTGGAAGTAATTGGGTAGAATTATCGTTAATTGTTTCTTATTGGTTAAAGTAGTCCAAGGGATTAAAAACTTAAGTTCATTGGCAAAAATAATAAAAAAAAAGCGCATGTCTTTAAGTTTATCCCGTGCTCACAGCACAGACATGATGCGCTGGTTGTCAACACAACAGGTGATACCTGTCATAATTGCTTACCATGCGTTTCTGCTGCACATTCTTGTAACTTTCGGTTTGAGCCTTGTGTATACAGGAAGTGCAATCTGTTTGATAATATGTTCCGTATGACGACGGCATTTTGAACTTATCGCGCTATAGGTGACATTAACATCACCTTAACGACATCAACTGTAAAGATTTTTTCGGAACAAGAGCATTAACGAGTTGTGTTAGTGAGCATGCCCTCTTTTCGTTTCGTGGTCTACTGGTCATCGACTTGCACCTGAGGATACAGTGTCGATTAAGATATAAAAATATTTCCAATTGTCTATTTGATAACAACTAAAAGTTGCAGTAACTAATTGCTAAATTGCCATACGTGGGTTTTATGTACTTATAATTCAACTAAACTGCAGAAATTATTTGCGAGATAAGAATGAAAAAAAAATTCTACATCCTACAGCCACCATTGTCCGTACTACAATGCATCATCATTATTATCATCATCACTATCATCATCACCACCACGACTGATAAACTGCAATCTCACTTTTTACTACCATATATAGTTTTTCAAAATCAAATCGTCTGATCTCTTAAGCATAGGTGGTGGGACACTAGCACTCGTTGTGAGGTGTCCTGCGTTTGAATCCTGTGTAATATATACCATTGTGTGCCGCTTTCACGTGCATTTTTAGGCTAATTGTGTCATTAAACCGTCTTCATATTGGGCTGCCAACGTAAAGCAGCAGTATTCAGAAGTAATAATGAAAAATATTCATTCCAGATCCCTCACTCTGCGTTTTTGAAGCTTGTGTGTGTTAAAAAAAAGTAAATAGTGTACTAGGAACGCATTACTTTCATTTAATGTATAACCATTTTGCAGCCAGTAATGTTTATCTTAAATCGCTAGTTCAACCTAACTTAAACGCAAATCAATTGAAAACTGAACGATCCTTATTGTGTATTTCTCTGCAGAATTACTCACTTGACATGAGTCCAACTCCCATATTGGTCCAACTGTCCAGTGGTCTGCGATTTGTGAATTAGTATTCTACCGACTAAAATCTGGGCTAAAATTCGTAAGCATATAGTGAAGTGACGCGCCTTTCATACTCAGCACACGACTGATACGGCGGTATCTCCATGTTANGTATTTCCATGTCATACAGCAAAGTTGACTAAGTTTTAAGACAAATTAATTCTGAACGAATAAAGCGAAGGGAATCCACTAAATTTTCTGAATTATGGAGTTTAATTAATATTATTGGAATACAATGTTTACTGTTTACCACTAAAGGCAATTGTTAACGACAAAAAAGATTAAAATAAATTATTTAACTATGCCCTACGCCTTGACATACAAAATCTTTAAGACGAAATCTAGTTATGAATCAATAGTGACTATTCAAGATGTCAGATAAATAACCACTTAACGTTACGGCCTTTCTGATAATTTACATCCATGCATTTTAAAATAATGTTTGTGCGTTGAGGATCAGCTAAGAATGTTCTTCGAAACTAATGAACTACATACTGACTTGCAGATGTGACATAGCACGTGGGATATAGTGCACTTCATACGGATTGACATTCCTTACCTTACGTTTGTGGGCAAAATACAATTTTGGCCGGGCAGGCGAGAAGACGTATTATTAAAGCGTAAAAAGTGTTTGAACGCATCGTTTTGAAAAGCTGCTGATTGTTAACGCCCCAGTAAGTTACTCGTATATGAATGAGAAAGGGGGATGGCATGCTAAAATAATCTCAACGAAAATAAAAATAAAATAATTAAACGGAATACCCCTGTCAGCCTGTCTGTTCAGTTCTTTGCAATATTTAACCACATTGAAAGATTTTCAATCACATCCTTTGATATTTGAAAGAAATTTGACTAAATTTGTTAGTGTTGCGTCATTTTGTTAAACTTTAGACACATTTGGAAATTTTTGGTCACAATGATCTTATTCAAAAACATTCTGTACACTTGTTCGTGTTTGGATACATTTTATCATTCCGTCACATAGACATCCAAAGAATATCTGACGGATGTCACTTCCTGACGTTTGGGATATCCAGGGACATTCAGGAATAGCAAAATTACACCCAAAAGGCTGTCAAAAGATATCCTAATGTCCGTCCAATATCCAAAATGTGATAAAGATGTTTTGAATTTCCTATAGATATTTTTAGATTTAGTCACTTATCTTAAGTAATGACCAATAGTGGTTTCGTAATGTCTAATGGATATCCAGCAAGTGTTACAAACTGATACATACTACTGGATATCAAAAGTGATATCCATAAGAGATTCACTTTAGGAATTATACGACTTTTGGATATTGTGGATATAATTAGGATACCCAGTGGAAATTCACTGCTATGTGAGCGTGTCTGTGAAGAGATGAACATTTCATTGATCATTGCTTATTGCTTTCGCCATTACTTCTGTTCACTTGTCCACAGGTAGCTCATCAGGTGTACCGATGAATGGTTGTTAATGTGCCGCTATGTTCAAGGGTTCGGGCATATTATTTTCCACATACAACAGCAGCGAACGAAATAAATATAGTGATTATTAATTTATCAAGCCCTCACGTACTTATTGACCGAACAACAGAGTATTTGAGAATACAGAGGTGGAACTGCCGCTTATTCCGCTAACTCTAGTCGAACGCGCTAGCAGAATAGCGTCACTAAGCAGCAACATGCCCGAGCGCCTTTCGCCGATCAGTCCCTGGTAATGTACTTGCCAAACGGCAGCGCAGCCACTAGGGAACCGTTCGCAGGTCGTGGAAGTCAATCCGATACAAGGCTGGTTTCCAGAGACTCGCGCAGCCGACCAGAGAATGGGTACGCCCACATCAAAGGAACCGCCACGCCATTTCGTGAGTGAGTGAACAGATTTGGGCGGCTCTTAACAGCGAGGTGAGTATGGAGCAGCGCCGGAATGCAAGGGCGGGGGAAATGGGAGATCCCCGAGAAAACCCGCTGACCATCGGTATCGTCCGTCACGATTCCCACATGCGAAAATCCGGGAGCGACCCCGCCGGGAATCGAACCTGGTTCGCCTTGGCGGGTGGCGAGTGGTTGTAATTTAGCCACTACACCACCGCGGCCCCCCACCATTTCGTCACTGCGTTCTTATTTCCTTAGTGGTGTCTTAAGCCCTGTGACATTTTTTTTGAAGAAAATAGTTCGTGTTTTATTCTCCTTGATTACCAAACTTCAGAATAAAATTTACTATACGAATGTATTAGATTTTAAAACCAAGGGAATATAAATAAATGATCGCCTCTTATTACGCGCGAGCACCGCGTTGAAAGTGTCAACCCTCGTTTATTCCTCTGCTGATCCATCCCCATCAGATCTCGCACTATCACATTTTCCGTCGGAACCACGGATTGTTCTCACAACGTCTTACGTTAAGTGCGAGAGAAGTAGATCCGATTACCTGAAGCCGGATAAGGCGTGGTCGATCGTAACCTGCGGTCTGCGGTTGTAATGCCATTTCCTGTACGTCCCGCCTTCTTCGCCGAGTTCTCACGCCGAATACGCTGCACTCAGTGGGACCGGACCTGTATCCGGAACGTGTTGCTTTCACGTGTAGTCTATGTGGTCGACACGCCTACAAGCTCATGGACATGTTCCTTTCGTTCTGTTGACTATGCTATTCTATTCGCGGTATCTTCGCACTTTCTGAATCAAACCTTTTAAAAACCACCCCACGTATGGCGTGATTGGTTGTTTTCTAAATATGTCACCTAACACAAGCGTTTTATTCTTCTGTTAACATGACGGTATCTTACTCCGGTTAAATTGAACTTTACCTTATATTTTATCTAAAATTATAATATTTAGTTTATAACGAATACGAATAAAAACAGAGATAAAATAGGCATATTGGTAAAGCCTAACAAGAAATACTTCTTACGCAAAACAGTATTACACTAAGTGCGCACGAACACGTAATTTTCTAGACTCGGTTAAGCTTTGTTTGCATGAGGTGGAGGAATATCCTTGAGATAGGACTTTAGCAGGGTTTCAGAAAAGTTGGAATAAACCGTGAATGGACTATAGCTAATGCTCCTGCATATAGTTGTCGATGCTCAACCTTTCCCTTTCTCACCTATATGTACAATGATTATTGTTAAACCTCTTATAATTCACATTAATTTTTTTTTAACTGTTTCAGTTGAAGAAATTTTAGTTCTGGAAAATAATTATTAACACCTAACAGTAACTTACACAGTGGAGTCTATGAGTAGTGTTTCTGCCACACTATGTTGCAGAATAAGCAGCCAGTTGTAAATCGTAATGTTTCAGAAGGTGGCAATAGTGCCACCATTGGAAATGCTACTCCACTATTTGTGTTCTGGACACAAACAGCGCCGGTCGTGGTTTTACGGATTCCGTGACGTACAGTAAGAAACAAGAACATTCGGGATCGAGTTTTTAAGGGGTTAATTAATATCTGGTGCCTGGGCTTCCTGATCAGAGCCCTCTATATATCAGACCAATAGTAATTAATTTAATTACTCTACTTGTTTGTAACAAATGTTACTGGACCATGTAGGGTTCGGTCCTTGGACCAAGCCACAGCATAACTGCATTTTTATTTCCTACCTGAGCGGTTAGCCTGCTCACCCCCCATCAAGACGATCCGGGTTCAATCCCGGCCGGGTCACTCCGAATTTTCGCGTGTGGAAATCGTGCCGGACGATGCCGTTGGTAGGCGGGTTTTTCTAAGGGATCTCCCGTTTCTCTCGCCCTTTCATTCCGGCGCTGCTCCATAATCATCTCGCTTCACCCTCACCGTCTCGCAAGACCTCGATGTTAAGAGCCGTTCAAATCTCTTCTTTCTCTCTCTCTCTCTCTCTCTCTCTCTCGCGCTCTCCTACATATGTACCTGTTCCTAAAATAAGCCAATGTCCTAGTATAAATATTCCAGTTCAAACAATTTAAAAAAAATCACTCGTTTTTCTTTTGTTTCTATGTATCCACCTCATACGTTTTTTTTTCATAGCATAAGTTTGCCATATATATTTTAACACTGAGATAAAACTCACCCTATTGTAAAACGAACGCATATGTTCTTTCCACCTAACGTGATTGATTCTCGTCAAACCAGCTGCTTGTCTTTGATTTCAAATTTAAACTTTTCATAATCATGAAGTTAGGATTGATTCACTTTACCATAGCCAGCACCGATGTGGGATTGGGAGTGGAGAGATTTGAGCGGCTCTCAACATCGAGACCTTGAGAGCCGATAAGGGCGAGGCGAGGTGAGTATGGAACAGCGCCGGAATGCAAGGGTAGGGGAAACGGGAGATCCCAGAGAAAACGCGCCGACCAGCGGTATCGTCCGCCACGATACCCATATGCGATTTTTTTAAAAAGAAAATATCAAATGTGCCCCTGGTATGTTACCCTACAAAAATACATCATACCCCTGACGTGGAAGGAGTGATACTTTAAATTTACCACACGTGCTGTAAATATTATTTTGGAGCCCTCCAATATCGTTAAAAACTGCTTTTTCAAACTGCCGTATCTAAAAACATATTAGCCGGACACGAGTCAAACTACGATAGGAGTCTGTATTGAACTTTGCTACAGACTTTTCATCAATAAAATGATAGGGTCGCCTCCGAAAGTCCCATAAGTACACGCAGCATTACGATAACACTGCGTGCCAGTTCAGAGCACTGCGCGTAGCGGTCAAATAATTGTGACGTGATTTGTGCATAATTTTTATAATTTTAGCATATTCTTACAGCTTCGCATTGCCAGACAAAGAGTGAATAAAATATGGCAACTACATCTGAGGGCAGTTGTAAAATGTAAACGTGCTGTAATAACCATATCTGAATATTTCATTCAAAAGAAATGTATTGTACATAAATGGAAATTTCAACATGGCGCCACCTGGCTCGGTTCGAGTGCTCACGCCAACCAATCACTTCCTTCGGCTGCAGGACACTTTCCTTCATCTTCCCCTCAGGGCGAGAAATATATATTTTTTCCGTGAGAGTCAGGGTGGTACACCTGTATTCCGCAGCTGTCGCCGGAGTGACGTCACGCAGGCAGGTGGCGAGTAGGATGATCGCCTCCCCTTCTGTTCTCGCCGCCCTGTCAGGCTTTCCCCAGCGACGGCCAAGTCACTCCGGCGGCAAAATGAGAATCACGGTCCGATGCGCACTGTGCGAGGCTCTCATGCCAGCCGTTCGTCCAAGAAGTCTGTTGGCGGCCACCTGTCTATAGTTAAGGATAATTCTACTCAGGTTAGGAACAAAACGAGTTTTCTTATGGGAGAGTTTGGTATAGAGAACATTTCCCTCCGGTAGGTGTGCAATGTTCCAAAGAGGCCACTTTTAATTAAAATTTTAAGCTACGCTAAGAAAAGGATTTTATTTAGTTACGTAGTTATTTTATATTTTATTTATGATTATTGCAAATATTTGGTTTTTTAACGCAGAAAGTAGGAAAAATCCGGCACACATGCGCTTACCTAGTGGCGATAAACTTTAGTTGCTAAACTAAAAGCGTTGAGCTGCCAAACCTGAGTAGAATAAACCTTACCATAGGCTATTCGCGGATTTTTCACACTTTTCGAATCAAACCTTTGAAAAATCACACCATGTATGGCGTGTTGGGTTGTTTTATAAAAATGCCAAATACCATAAACGTTTTATTCTTGTGTTAACATAAATATACCTTATTCTTGGCCAAGTTGAACTTAAGCTTGTATTTTTTACCTTATAAATTATAATATTTATTTATAATCAATATGAATGATAACAGTGACAAAAAAATATGTTTTGGTAATGCCTAGTACGAAATATATCTTGTGTGAAATGTTATTGCACTGAGTGCTTATGAATGCGCACCGCGTTCTCGTCCCTTTAGCGTAATTTTCTAGACTCAGTTACGCTTTGTTTGCATGATGCGGAGGGACATGCTGAAAGTAGAACTTCAGCAGGGTTTCAGAAAAGTTGGAAGTGACCGTGAATGGACTATACGTACGACGTGAAGTCCCACTGCGTTTCGAATCCCTGCTCTGGTGGAATGAAGAGGAACACCCAAATTTCGCGAAAAGATCTCCGCACAAGTTCTTTTGCTTATTGGTTACGTGTCTTTGTGAGAAAACACTTTCTTACCTGGCTGGCCAATCAGAACTAGGTTACTCCTGTGGTGGGCGTTTGTGGTTCGCGAGGAGACACCTAAGACGCGTAACACGTACTCTATATCATCCAATCCAGAAAGTGGATCTGAGCTAAAGTTCAATGAAATACAACTCGTCACCGAATCTTTTCGCGAAAATTGGGTGTTCCCAGGAATATACGAAAACCATATTGAAATTTTAAATTTCTGTAATCAACACAAGTTTATACAAATTATTTCGGTTATAATTGTGTCTCCGCCAAGGTGTCTCTTACTGATACATCAACTCCCTAGACAAGTAGGCACTACAAGACATAAAAATGCATCCCAGTGTTTTTTTACTAAAAGGAAATTAGCCATTATTAAGTTGTTTGCAATAAAAACAGTTCTTTAGTAACATCAAACTGCATTTATTATCACAAAAATTACGGCAGTAACTTTGAAAAACTATTTTCAGCTACAGAGATGGAGTAAATGTATTATTTTTTCATGTGAAAGTAAAATTTTTTTCCAAGCACAGTTGCAAATGGCATAACAGTTAAACGATGGAATTATAAGAAAATCAGTTTAATTATATTTGTAAAGTATAAATGGTTTGCTCTCTTCCACCTACATCTTGCTATAAATCAAGAGAAACAATTTGGTACACTCTTCTTAAAGAATAAGAAAACAGTATGTTAACTAGAGGCACAGCTAATAGTTTCCTGAACTTTCTTAAGTTCTTGACTGCGTGCAATATTCTCCAGCATTCAAAAACCGAGAATATATAAAGTTTTAAACACTGACTTCATAAATAATGGTGTTGATATAAGTAAAACAACACTTGTTTAAGAAAGTATAGCCATTTATGTTCTATGCTCTGATACGCCACAAAATACACCTAATGAAAAATCTGTACGGCAGATCATTGCTAAATATCACGGGCATATATTTACAGTTTAGTGCGTGTGGTGATACAAACTAGATTAAGTTGTTCTCAATATTCACTTGTTGCTTCGGTCTAGGTTTTTCACATGCATTCCATTTATAAACAGCTGTAGGTTTATTTCTGCACTATTTGCATAAACTTATATAAAGTTATATCAAATGACTGACTAAATCCTTTAAAAAAGAGCATTGGCTAACATGATGTTCATTACATACTTTCATCAAGGCAAATAAAAAATTGGGGAAGGTTTGTTTTACACACGCTCTAAACCATAATCAGTAAGGTTATACCTGTGTTTCGACACTGAACGGCTAATATAAAAACAGGTGTTTCGAAACTATGTGGTTTGAACTAATAGTTAACAGAATTGTTTAAATAAATACTTGTTTTGTACAATTATTAAACTTCTACCGACAGCGTTTTAATGTAGGCTACCGAAGATATATTCAAAGACGCAAAACAATTTTTGTAAGTAAATGCCTATATTTTACACCAATTAAATGTAAAGAAACCACCAGTTCACTGTCCAGTCACATGCATTTGACAGTACTAATGGCAAATCGAGAGCCAACGTAGAAGACATGCGTAAAATACACAAATAAGTCTGCCTTTTTTTTTCTACGCACAAAACAATGCAATTAACTCAAAAACAGAACCTCGGAGCTGTGAAATTCACAGTAAATAAGTAGAAATCACCGGTAACAAAATTCAGTGATTCAAATGACGAATACGCTTACACTAATTTCAGAGGAGCCGTTTTCACTGGCTTGAAGCCATTTCCACTGTTTCGGGCTGAGTGCATTAACTGCACTTTCTGTGTAATTAAAATGTTGTCAGCGCTCCCGACTCTGAAGGAAAGCGCACAGTTAAAATTCTGCGCCGTGGAGCCACAAAGCAGAGTATATAGTCCATTCACGTGCGAAAATTTCCAAACCGCTGATCGCCTCGCCATCAAACCACTAAGTAAGCCGGTTGTTTGATACGAGTGACTGTATAGAGAAGACATAAAATAAAGGCGATAACATTCGCACTAGGTGAAGCAGTTATTAAGTCCTGTGTGGCGTAGTCAGATGCCAGCGCAGCGCCTCAAGTTCGCCGATCCGAGTCTTGGCAACGCCACGTAAGAAATTTGTAAAGAGGAGAATCGAGGAGCGAAAAGAAACCTGTTCACTTGGAGCACTTAATTTTTCTTATCAACCGTAAGCCCATCTTTGCTTCACAACGGTAGCTGATTCACATTGTGGCGAGAACTTCTGAAATCAGCCTTTGAACCAAAACCGTCCATGAATGTTTATGAGAGGCAGTTTAAAACAATAAGTGCATATTTGCACAGCAGGTACTAGAGGTAAAGATTAGAAAAAACTTCCCTGCGAACACATGTCGGGAGACCAAAAAAATGTATGAAATATGGCTTCCAGTGTAGTGCAGCACGTATCTGTTGACTAGTTACTATATGAGGTGATTTATGCAGTCATAGTCCATTCACGGTTACTTAAAAAGTTTTCTGAAGCCCTACTTAGGTTCTACTTCCAGGATATTTCTCCGCCTCATGCAAACAAAGCTTAACAGAGTCTAGAAAATTAAAGGGACAACGCACCGAATTCGTGCGCACTCAGTATAATAATATTTGGCATATGAACTATTTCTTACTAGGCATTACCAAAACACATGTTTTCTCTCTGTTTGCGTCCGTGTAAATTATAAATGAAATATTATAATTTATATATGAAATATAAGTAACAGCTCAAGTCAACTAAAAATAAGTTACTTTTACGTTAACACAATGCATAAAACGATTCTGATACTAGACTTATTTTAGAAATAACCAAGCACGAAATACGTGAGGTGATTTATCTAAGGTTTGGTTCTAATAGTGTGAAGAAACCGCGAATAGACTGTACTACGCATTTTCGCACATCCTTCAGCACTACATCTCAAGAGTAGCAAAAACAAACGTATGCTGTAGGTCTGCGTACATACTTGCTGCTATCGTATTTGATGAAGTTTCTTCTACACACGCTACTGCAATGTTTGTACATTGTGGATGATTGTGACATATGTACACTAAAGTTTTAAAGTGACCTCATAGCCAAAATCCAAAAGATTAAGTTAAGATGATATAGTAGGAGGCCTTGTATGAAATTAACACATGAGTGTCCCTACAGGTAAAAAAAAATGGTATTTTACTATAAACATTTACTACAGTATTTATAATATTTCTGGCAGATAATTATAAAAGATTAGTCCCGCGTCTTAACGTTTCATTAAAAATGTAATGTGTAAAATACTGCCAAGAGCAGTTTGTTTAATTTTGATTCCACGGTCGTGGAAGTGAACCCTCTTTTCACGAGCGGTAGAACGGACAAGCCATCGGAATGTCCCTTTATGAATCTATTGCAACGAAAATCAAGTCTATAAACTTTAGAACAATTGCATCATAATAACTTTCGTCTAGGTCCTGGAACGCAAACAACCGACCAGCGGCATCACCCGGCACGATTCCCACGTGCGAAAAACCGTGAATGACCCCTTGATGGGAGGCGAGTAGTCTGACCACCACATCACCGCGGCCCCACTGGCGCGACGGGGTCGAGTCGCAGATCGAAACCAAACTGCACGTGCGCGAAGATGGTGGCTCCGGCAGCATCGGGCTGCAGTCGCTTATGCGATCGTGGCCGTGCCTTGGACAACGCATCTTCAGGCATCATGGCTACGTCAGCGATGGTTAGAAACGTCGGGAATTACCGACTACAGACGGCTCAGAACTCGTATGCCGAGTCACGTCATGGGTGGGTTACGAGCCGTCACTTCTTCGGCCTCTTCGCCGTGTGCTTGTACACTCACAAACATCAAAGACTCTACAAGTCATTGCTTAACATATTTATTACGTTTCNCTCTTCGCCGTGTGCTTGTACACTCACAAACATCAAAGACTCTACAAGTCATTGCTTAACATATTTATTACGTTTCTTGTCCCCTTTACAATTACCCGTAGAAAGAAGTCGATTATTTCTTCATGGCTGCTGCAATGAATAAACGCACGTGACTGTAATTAACTGAAAGTTTCACCTTTTAAACCCGTAATAGTAAAAAATGACTTCACGTCAGTGAAAAATTTCAGAATGGCTCTGTACGAAATCAGTATCAGCTTCCTAATTATGTCGGTGGGTGAATTTTACTTATTTAATGACGATTTCCTCAGAATTTCAGAAACTACACTATACTTAGGCATTACTTGCTATTCAATTAAGACTATTCCATGGTATGGCATATGGGGTAATGTGCGAATGTAAGCTGTGCAGTAAACAAGCTCCATGCCTCACCACCAGACTGAGAATTTTTTTTCAATAGCACTGTCAAAGTGACGTTGTTTAGATATAAAGTTGTATCACTATTAATGTATGTAAGTAAATGCTTTAAAATATTCGTATACTTCATCTGNGTTTAGATATAAAGTTGTATCACTATTAATGTATGTAAGTAAATGCTTTAAAATATTCGTATACTTCATCTGACAGAATTGTAATACAACTAGAATGTATACAAATAAAAAAAAATATTATTATATAACATTGCGTATGTGATGGAAATATAAATGTATATAAACGTCGATGGTAGTGTCTGACCAAGCAATTTGGACAGGTATGATGGCGATTTGCTAATGGGGACATGCACAAAAGACGGAAATCAACCTAGGTCATCTGAAGTTAACTTAACCTTGGTTCTCTTGTCTGTCTTCCCGTAACTAGCATTTCACTAACTGGTGTTACTTAAGCCGGTTTAGAGCGCAGAGAGTTTATCAAACTATTATTTATAAAGTCCTTTTATTTTAAACTTCCTACAAAAATTTAAAAAAATATATATTTTAAGCGTTTGCAAATTTAAGTCGGCAGCGTCCAATCCTCCATAATGAGATGGCGTACACGCAGAAAGACTATGTAATGGTAGGCCGGGGAAGGCGGTGGATGGTCAAGCAGCATTCCAGCGCTGGAGTCAAGAATCTTGGGCCACTGGAGTAGATACTCGGTTAGGAGACGCTGNCTCTTCGCCGTGTGCTTGTACACTCACAAACATCAAAGACTCTACAAGTCATTGCTTAACATATTTATTACGTTTATTGTCCCCTTTACAATTACCCGTAGAAAGAAGTCGATTATTTCTTCATGGCTGCTGCAATAAAGAAACGCACGTGACTGTAATTAACTGAAAGTTTCACCTTTTAAACCCGTAATAGTAAAAAATGACTTCACGTCAGTGAAAAATTTCAGAATGGCTCTGTACGAAATCAGTATCAGCTTCCTAAATATGTCGGTGGGTGAATTTAACTGATTTAATGACGATTTCCTCGGAATTTCAGAAACTACACTATACCTAGGCATTACTTGCTATTCAATTAAACTTTTAAATGTGTATGGCATATGAGGTAGAGTGCGAATGTTAGCTGTGCAGTAAACAAGCTCCATGCCCCACCACCAGACTGAGAATTTTTTTTTTCAATAGCAATGTCAAAGTAGCGTTGTTTAGATATAAAGTTGTATCACTATTAATGTATGTAAGTAAATGCTTTAAAATATTCGTATACTTCATCTGACACAATTGTAATACAACTATAATGTATACAAATTTAAAAAAAATATTATTATATAACATTGCGTATGTGATGGAAATCTAAATGTATATAAACGTCGATGGTAGTGTCTGACCAAGCAATTTGGACAGGTATGATGGCGATTTGCGAATGGGGACATGCACAAAAGACGGAAATCACACGCAGAAAGACTTTTTAATGGTACGCCGGGGAAGGCGGTCGATGGTCAAGCAGCATTCCAGCGCTGGAGTCAAGAATCTTGGGCCACTGGAGTAGATACTCGGTTAGGAGACGCTGCTCCGAACAGGTTCCAGGAAGGGTAGGCCAAGGTCAGGAAGACAACTCACTGAAGGAAGGGTAGGATCATTCTGTTGTGCATCATGCTTTCGTACGTAGAAAAACCTATCTTGTGAACAATTCCCTTCTGCATTTTAACACTTTCAACGCTACGCGAAATTGTCTCCTGCGAAAAGCTAGATGTAAAATATGCCTTTCTAGAGATGCATATTTCGTAGGTCGTCGCTTACAGTTTTCGCCACGACTTTTACTCACTTGTCCACACAGAGCTCATCAGGTGTACCTGGCCCCCTATGTTCAAGAATGTGGGCATAAACACGTCCACCAATAACTACACAGAACAGAATAAATAGTGGTCATCAGTTTATCAAGCACATTCACATATTTGATCGGCGAGAGATATTTTTCAGTCGTATTATGTTTTTTTGGAGATCTTATGCTCTTAGCGTACCATAATTCTGAATCAAATTGATTACAAAGGTGTATGAGATGTTATAGGCTGTTCACGGTTATTTGAGCACTTTTGAAACCAACCTTTGAGAAATGTCACTACTCCTACCTCTACGTATTTTAACGGGCACATGGAATGGCATGCGCCTGGTAAAGTTGGTAACGACGGAGGTAAAGTAGTCCCATATCTAAAAGCAGAATTAAAAGTGTTAGTTAAAAATTTATGAATACTGAAACGATTAGTTTTGCTTTCTGTTTTTTTAACACACATAAGTGTAAGAATCAGCAAAATTGTAAAATATTTACTTTTTTTAAAAATAATTTCACAGTTTTGCTTGACCGAAGCATGAATACAGTGACCAGGCCCGTGAAAATGTTAATTTTACATTGGCGGAAGAATACACAATGCACGTATAAGTAGATCTTAAGTAGGGTTATCAAAAGCGCTCGGTTTACCGTTAACTGCCTATAAAGGCCAAGGAATACAAGACATTATTGCCCGTATGTCATAAGGATACAGTGTCGAAAGTATTAAAATACAGCAGCCTTTTGAAAGTTACGTCAAAACCAATGTATCGGTTTCACTTTTATAACTGGCAAAGTAAATCAATATTTCCATTGAAACAGAAACGAGCCGTTTGTACCTAACGGGCTAGCGACATCACGGATATGTAGTAAATCAGACATTTTCTTCAAATAAAACTAATGAAGGCGTTATATTGTTTCACCGTATGCGAAGGAGGAGGATTGTTGTTTACATGTCGTCGACTGTTTCACGTGGCTTACGCATTAATAAAGTGATCAGGCCCACAACAATGTTAATATTAGATATATACTGATAATGTATACAAGATAAAAAGAACATTAGATTATTATAAGGGCTTTCAAAAGTCTCAGTTAACAGCGAATAGCGTATAATGAAAAGGAAAACACAGCTTAACCGAATCTAGAAAACTACATCAAAGGGACAACGCATCGCATTCGTGCGCNTCGGCGAGAGATATTTTTCAGTCGTATTATGTTTTTTTGGAGATCTTATGCTCTTAGCGTACCATAATTCTGAATTAAATTGATTACAAAGGTGTATGAGATGTTATAGGCTGTTCACGGTTATTTGAGCACTTTTGAAACCAACCTTTGAGAAATGTCACTACTCCTACCTCTACGTATTTTAACGGGCACATGGACTGGCATGCGCCTGGTAAAGTTGGTAACGACGGAGGGAAAGTAGTCCCATATCTAAAAGCAGAATTAAAAGTGTTAGTTAAAAATTTATGAATACTGAAACGATTTGTTTTGCTTTCTGTTTTTTTAACACACATAAGTGTAATTTAACAGTTTTGCTTGACCGAAGCATGAATAAAGTGACCAGGCCCGTGAAAATGTTAATTTTACATATGGCGGAAGAATACACAATGCACACATAAGTAGATCTTAAGTAGGGTTATCAAAAGCGCTCGGTTTACCGTTAACTGCTTATAAAGGCCAAGGAATACAAGACATTATTACCTGTATGTCATAAGGATACTGTGTTGAAAGCATTAAAATACAGCAGCTTTTTGAAAGTAACGTCAGAACCAATGCATCGGTTTCACTGTTATAACTGGCAGAGTAAATCAATATTTCCATTGAAACAGAAACGATCCATTTGTACCTGACGGGCTACCGACATCACGGATATGCAGTAAATAAGACATTTTCTTCAAATAAAGCTAATGAAGGCGTTATATTGTTTCATCGTATGCGAAGGAGGAGTATTGCTGTTTACATGTCGTCGACTGTTTCACGTGGCTTACGCATTAATAAAGTGATCAGGCCCACAACAATGTTAATATTAGATATATACTGATAATGTATACAAGATAAAAAGAACATTAGATTATTATAAGGGCTTTCAAAAGTCTCAGTTAACAGCGAATAGCCTATAATGAAAAGGAAAACACAGCTTAACCGAATCTAGAAAACTACATCAAAGGGACAACGCATCGCATTCGTGCGCNTATAATGAAAAGGAAAACACAGCTTAACCGAATCTAGAAAACTACATCAAAGGGACAACGCATCGCATTCGTGCGCGCTCACTGTAATAATATTAAGAACTATTTCTTCCTAGGCATTACCAATACACCTATTTTATCACCGTTTTATTGATATTAATTTTAAAAGAAATATTATAGTTACATAAAGTTCAATTTAACCAAAAGTAAGGTACACTTAAGTTAACAAGAATATAAAACGCTTTTGATACACGGCGTATTTACTAGACAACCAAACGTCGTACATGGGGTGATTTTTCAAAGGTTGTATTCAAAAAGTGTGAAGGAGAAGTCGGTGCAGCGCCGGCCGAGTCGCGTCTTGCGCGGTCATGGTTCAAGTGAGGCGACTTCCTGCCTGGAGGGAGGAAGCGGGCGGACGTTGCACGCGCAGGGAAAGTGAGCAGGTGTTCTGCAGCGGCGAAAACAAAACAGGCCGACAACAGTCTCGCGACAATACCGCAGCCACTCGTGGCAAACTATGCATAACGCCCTCCCCCCCCCATACACATTGTATTTATTACTTACATGGCGTTATTCATTTAAAAGGGTTGTTAAGGGATAAAAAATGCCTGGGAGGAAAACGTAACTAGGGCCTCAAAAGTTCTCACTTTACAGTGAACAGCATATACTCCCGTTTCATTCCGCATTATCACCTCGCCCATTCCTCTTGTTGGAGGGGAAAGAAACTTCAACCATTTTCACCCTACCACAAGTGGGAATATGTCATTTGTAAGTTCATGGCTGAAGTGAAAAAAAAATTGTGTAGCTGTGACGACCAAAAATAAGTCGTAATTAACTAATTGCGAGACCTCAGGGGAAAAAAAATCTATCACGCGATTTGTCCACAAGAGCCGTTTCAGACAACGGGCCAGTTTGAATGAGGAGACAAGGCACCCCCCCCCCC